>PVLD010003021.1:0-151443 GCA_004027595.1 Dinomys branickii
AGGATCAACTGTCTGACTAAATTTGCATGTCTGTATATGGGTCCATACAGCTACAATTCGAAGATATCAATGGATAAAGCAACAACTACTGTTGAGACCATATCACCTTGTCTATAGATTAGTTGTGATTGTACTATTTTCTATGATAATGGGTGTCTGTTTGTCAATATGTTTTTGTACTTTTATGTTTCTAAAATAATAAATAAATAAATAAATAAATAAAATTAAAAAAAATAATAAACAAGGGCTAGGGGATATAGCTCAGCAGCATAAGCGCCTGTCTAGCCAGTGCAAGATCCTGAGTTTGATTCTTAGTACAAAAAGATATAGAATTTCTGACAGGGAGGGAGCCTGGCTTGGGGGCGCCATTTGAGCAGCCCTTTCAGTGGATCTCTTGGTGGGTGGGGCCTACCCAGTGCTCTACCTCTCAAGACTTTCCAGGAAAGGAGCCTGGTGTGGGGGTGCCATTTGAGCAGCTTTGAATGTACCTCTTGCCAAGTAAGGCCTGCACCTGTGCTCCACCCCTCAAGAATTTCCAGGGAAGGATCTGGCTAGGGGCACAATCTGAGCAGCCTTTTGAGCAGAACTCTTTTCCTTCGAGGCTTTGGGTGTGCTTGACCCTGCTCCTTCCTACAGTGAAGGAGCTCAGACTAGGAGGGCTTGTCCATATTGGTGGTTGAGGCCTGCAGCAATGAAAAACCCTCAGTCTCTGTGGTCCTCTTCGTAGGGAGGAGAGGGTGGCTCTCCCCTGTCCAGCTACCTAAGGATCCCAGAGCAGTGGCTCCTGCCTAGCCACCATCAGCTTCAAGGATGAGACCCACATGCTTCCCGTCCATGGCCTGGAGACCCTGGTACCAAAGCCCAGCACCACCCAACCATCACAGGTATGCTCTGAGCCATGCACCCCAGCAACTGCCTGGGGTCCCTGGGCCCAGTGGTCCACAGTCTGCTACCACCCTGGGTTTAGTTTGATATCCAGGTAAACTAGGGTCCCTAGAGTCCTTCGTGAGCTGCCTGGGTAGTCGGTAGCTCAGCACTTGTCATCTGACATTCAGAATGAGAAGACACAGGAGCAAAATGCAGTCTCAGAACACAATTATACCCAGAACAAGTACAGAAGACAATGACATAGGAGAACTAGGAAAGCACATAACTAAAATTTCTGAAATGATCACATCTGAAGTAAAGAAACAACTCCATCAAGCCATAGAAGAGATTAAATCTGAAATAATCACTCAGGCAAAAAATGAAATGAAAATAATAATGGAAGAAATGCTTCACACATACAGAGAAGAAACAGATAAAAGACTAGATCAAAGGCAACAAATGGAAATGTTAAATGAGCAATTTAGGAATGAATTAGAACACATGAAACAGACTCAAAGGGATAGACAGGAAATGAAAACTTCCACTGAAAGCTTGCAAAACTGCTTCAGTGAAGCTGAAGGTAGAATTTCAGATCTTGTAGACAGCAGGGCAGCTAGCGATTATGAAAGGAAGGATCTCTTAAAGTCTTCAAGGGCCCAGGAAAAATCAATCCAACAGCTGCAAGATGAAGCAAAGAGAAATAATGTCCAAGTAATAGGAGTCAGTGAAACAGCAGGAGGCAACACAAATTATATAAAAAGAATATTTGAAGAAATAATAGCAGAGACATATGAGCAGTGCTGTGTTTCATGGCCTGCATTCTGGCTCTGTGACACAGACCTTTCTCCAGTGACGGAGACCAACCTGCGACATCACATGAGCAGCGCAAATCTTCTCCTCTGCTAAGTAGTACACCTGGGTTCTGCTCCACACCTTAGAGTGGAGCTGGGAAGCAGCTCAGAGTGGGAGGGCCCATACCTGTCAGTGGTTGAAAGGAAGTATCTCTTAAAGTCATCAAGGAACAAGAAAAAATCAATCCAACAGCTGCAAGATGAAGCAAAGGAAATAATGTGCAAGTAATAGGAATCATTGAAACAGCAGGAGGTAACACAAATGATATAAAAAAATATTTGCAGAAATAATAGCAGAAAATTTCCCAAGCATGGTAAAAGGTACTGATTTGCAGGTAAATGAAGCATATAGAACTCAAATGAGCAGCAACTCCAATAAAACCATACCCAGGCATATAATAGTCAAGATCCCAGACATCCAGCAAAAGAACACAATATTAAAAGCTGCTAGAGAGAAGAAACAGATCACCTATAAAGGAAAGCCCATCAGGATCACAGCAGGCTTCTCAGCAGAAACCATGAAATCAAGAAAAGCTTGGAGCAAGGTATTACAGATACTGAGACAAAACAGCTTCCAACTCGGAAGGCAGCTATGCTCACCACTATACCACCAATGCCGCACAACAGCTTCCAACTCGGACTGATGTATCCTGAAAAACTATCCTTCAAATTCAATGGAGAAATAAAATATTTCCATGACAAAGAACAACTGACGAACTTCATGAGTGCCAAATCAACATTACAAAAAATACTGAAAGATATACTAGACAGAGAAAAAAGTGACCACAATCTCAAGAACAAAAATAGAAGGGAACCCTTAAGCAGAACAAGCAATTAAACAGCAAAAGTAGGAAAGCAACATCAAGTAAACAGCATGACAAGAATAAGCCAACATATAACAGTTATAACCATCAATGTAAGTGGCCTCAATTCACCAGTTAAAAGAAACAAACTGGCAGAGTGGATTAAGAGACAGAATCTCACAGTATGCTGTATACAGGAAACACACTTTACTTAAAAGGAAATCCATACACTGAAAGTCAAAGACTGGAAAACAATCCTCCATGCAACAGGTTCCCAGAAAAAAGCAGGGGTAGCGGTTATGTTCTCAGACAATGTAAACTGCAAACCAATAACAATAAAAAGAGACAAAGAAGGCCACTGTATAGTAGTTAGGGGAAAACTACAAGAGGAAGAGATAACAATCCTAAACATGTATGCACCAAATACTGGAGCACCAAACTATGTAAGGCAAATCTTAATGGACAAAAAACACCAAATAAACAATAACACTATTATAATGGGTACCTAAACACCCCTTTGATGCAAAGAGACAGGTCATCGGGACTAAAACTCAGCAAAGATATAACAGACTTGAACCAAATGAGTGAACAAATGGACTTAGTAGATGTTTATAG
This sequence comes from Dinomys branickii, assembly GCA_004027595.1. NCBI lineage: Eukaryota > Metazoa > Chordata > Mammalia > Rodentia > Dinomyidae > Dinomys > Dinomys branickii. Next base: position 3,137 of record PVLD010003021.1, read on the forward strand.
TGTTCCACCCCACAATACCAGAAAACACATTTTCCTCAGCTGCACATGGGACTTTCTCTAAAATAGACAACATTCTACCCATAGAGCATACCTACCTAAATGTAAAAGGACTGAAATATCCCGTGGATATTATCTGACCACAGTGCAATGAAATTGGAAATTAATGACAAAAGGAATTCCAAAAACTCCATAAGCACTTGGAAATTAGAGAACAGCCTCCTGAATAACCAGTGGGTCACAGAAGAAATTAAAGAAGAAATTAAAAAATACCGACAAACAAACAAAAATAAAAGTACAACTTACAGAATCTGTGGGATGCAATAAAAGCAGTCCTCAGAGGAAAATTTATAGCGATGAACTCACACATAAAGAAAACAGAAAGAGAACAAATAAATAGTCTAATGCTGCACCTCAAACTTTTAGAAAAAGAAGAACAAGTCAAACCCAGAACCCAAAGAAGGGAAGAAATTATAAAGTTTAGGGCAGAAATTAATGCAATTGCGATGAAGAAAACTCTACAAAAAATAAGTGAATCAAAGAGTTGGTTCTTTAAAAGAATAAATAAAATTGATAAACCTCTAGCCAACCTTGTCATAAAAAGAAAGGAAAGAACTCAAATTCATGCAAAACGGAATGAAAAGGATGAAATTACTTCCAGTGCTACAGAAATTCAAAAGATCATTAATACCTACTTTGAGAATCTTTACTCCAACAGGATAGAAAGCTCAGAAGAAATGACAGATTCCTAGAAATGTACGAATTAACAAAGTTAAATCAGGAAGATATAAAAACCCTGAACAACCCAATACCAATTAATGAGATTAAAAATGTCATTAAAAACTTACCAACAAAGAAAAGCCCAGGCCCCAATGGATTCACAGCAGAGTTTTATAAAACATTCAGTGAAGATTTAATTCCAACACTCCTCAAATTCTAATGAAATTGAAAAGGAAGTAATTTGCCCTAACTCATTTCTAGAAGCAAGTATTATACTAATACCAAAACCAGAGAAGGACCCAACCAAGAAAGAGAACTACAGGCCAATCTCTCTAATGAACATAGATGCAAAGATACTCAGTAAAATACTAGCAAATAGAATGAAGCAAATCAGAAGGAAAATTATACACCATAACCAGGTTGGATTTATTCCAGGAATGCAGGGATGGTTCAATATTCACAAATAAATTAATGTAACACACCATATCAATAGAGCCAAAGACAAAAACCACGTGATCGTCTCAATCGATGCAGAAAAAGTTTTTGATAAAGTCCAACATGCATTCATGGTAAAAACCCTAGAAAAAAGAGGAATAGATGGCCTCTACCTCAATCTGATCAAAGCCATCTATGGCAAACCAACAGCCAACATCATACTAAATGGACAAAAACTGAAAGCTTTCACTTTAAAGTCAAGACCAAAATAAGAATGTCAACTGTCAACACTAATATTCAACATAGTTCTGGAAGCATTAGCCAGAGCAATTAGACAAGAGAGAGAAATAAAAGGAATAAGGATAGGAAAGAAAGAAGTATAACTATCACTATTTGCAGATGACATGATACTTTACATGGAAGACCCCAAAAACTCCACAAGAAGACTCCTTCAATTAATTGACAAATTCAGCAGTGTAGCTGGATACAAAATCAGCACCCAAAATCAAATCGCATTCCTATACACAAACAACAAGCAGACTGAGAGAGAAATTAAGGAAGCCATAACTTTTACAATAGTATCCAAGAAACTGAAGTATTTAGGAATCCATCTAACAAAAGAGGTAAAAGATCTATTCCATAAAAACTACAGTAAAAAAGAGATCAAGGAGGATTTCAATAAATGGAAAAACATTCCCTGCTCATGGTTAGGAAGAACCAACATTGTGAAAATGGCCGTACTACCAAAATTGTTGTACAGATTCAATGCAACTCTCATTAAACTACTATCAGCATACCTCATAGATCTAGAGAAAACATTCCTCAAATGCATCTGGAACCAGAAGAGACCCAGAATAGCAAAAGCAATTCTGGGCCACAAGGACAAGTCTGGGGGAATCACAATCCCTGACCTGAAATTATACTACACAACTACTGTAATAAAGCCAATCTGTTACTGGCTATAAAACAGACCTGAGGATCAATGGAAGATGCAGCCACAACCACAAACATACTCAGCCACCTAATATTTGACAAATGGGACCAAATAAGCTCACTGGAAGAAAGATAGCCTCTTTAATAAATGGTGCTGCAGAAATTGGCTTGTCTCTTGCTGAATACTGAAAATAGACCCAAGTCTATCACCATGCACCAAACTCAAGTCAAAATGGATCACAGATCTCAATGTTAAAACAGAAACACTAAACCTATTGGAAAAGAAAGTAGATGAAAATATTGAAGACATAGGAATAGGAAGAGATTTCATGAACAAAAATCAAACTGCAAGGGAAACACTTCAAAGAATCAATAATTGGGACCTCATCTTACTGAAAAGATTTTGCACATCTAAAGAAATCACCAGCAGAGTAAAATAAAAAAAACCTACAGATTGGGAAAAAATCCTAAATGGCTGTCCCTCAGACAAAGGTCTTCTATCTAGAACATACAAAGAATTAAAAAAACATGAACCTGTCCAAATTCAAAGACCCAATCCAGAAAAGGGCATCTGAGATGAATACACACTTCTCAGATAAAGAAATACAAATGGCAAAGAAATATATGACAAAATGCTCTACATCTTTAGTCATTTGAGAAGTGCAAATAAAAACAACATTGAGTTTTCATCTCACACCAGTAAGATTGGCCAGCATCAAGAAATCATCCAATAACAAATGCTGGCAAGGCTGTGGTGAAATAGGAACTCTTCTGCACTGCTGGTTGGAATGCAGACTGGTGAAACCACTGTGGAGATTGGTTTGGAGATACCTCAGCAAACTAGGTCTAGAGATCCCATTCAACCCAGCTATTCCACTTCTGGGTATTTTCCAAAAGATCTGAAAACATCATATCACAGTGATATATGTGCACTCATGTTTATAGCAGCACAACTTGTAGTAGCTAAATTGTGGAAGCAAACCAAATGTCCATCCATAGAGGACTGGATAAAAAACTGGCATTTTCACACAATGGAATATTATTCAGCTATAAAGAAAGACAGACATGAGGCTTTTATAGGCAAATGGTTACAATTAGAGACCATACTCATAAATGAAATTAATCATTTCATTTATTAGAGACCATACTCATAAATGAAATAAATGCACATGTGCATGTACAAACAGTGTATTGTATCACTAGTGTAAGAACTTGAAGGTGAGAACATAAATTAGGAAGTATGAAAGGAAACTGCTCAAAAGTAAAGAGCAATCAGGATAAAGGAAAGGAGAAAAGGAAGAAAGGGATAGCTATGTAAGTATATATATGTATATACAGGATGGCTAACATGGTTGCACTATTGTCTCATGTCACATTGTTGTAAGGAAAAATCAATGATTAGTTGTTTAATCAATCTTGCATGTCTGTTTGCCTTATTCTGAACATAAAGTTGGAAGTTATCAATATGTAATACAACAACCATTGTTAATCCCCCATCACCTTATCTATAATTCAGTTTTTGTACTATTCTTGTGCTACTTTGTGTCTGTTTGCTAATGTTTTAGTTCTTTTACTTTTAAAATAATAAAAAAAAAGAAATAATAGCAGCAAATTTCCCAAGCACAGTAAAATATACTAATGTGCAGGTAAACAAGGCTTATAAAACCCCAATGAGCCACAACCCAAATGAAACCACAACCAGACATATAATAGTCAAGATCCCAGACATCCAGCAAAAGAACACAATATTAAAAGCTGCTAGAGAAAAGAAACAGATCACCTATAAAGGAAAGCCCATAAGAATCACAGCAGACTTCTCAACAGAAACCATGAAATCAACAAGAGCTTGGAGAAAGGTATTACAGATTCTGAGGCAGAACAGCTTCCAACCTAGACTGATGTATCCTGCAAAACTATCCTTGAAATTCAATGGAGAAATAAGATATTTCCATGACAAAAAACAACTGAAGAACTTCATGAGTGCCAAATCAACATTACAAAAATACTGGAAAAAAAAATAGACAGAATTTAAAACATACAGTTGTGTTCTAAATCTTCATGACTTGATTCCCCCATCTTTATGAGGGAGATAGCTCTTGAGTTCCTTTATGTGCCACACAAAAAATATTTAGTACGAAAATAGCAAGTTATGTTTAAAATTTTTTGAAGGGCTTACTGATTATGTCAAAGCTTTATAGTTAATTGAGTTAAATGTAGTGGCACTGAAGCAGTTGTACTTGTTTTGAGGGTGACGGCTGACGACACTGCTCCTGGAAGCACAGCTGGTTGTGCTTGTCTATCACTGACTTATTTATTTGGCTATTATTCCAAACTGAAGTTGTCCCAAAGTTGCAATTGCTGCTTTGTTGTTGTTCTGTTTAGTTGTATTTTTAATAGGAAAATGACAAAGAGGAAAGGACAGAAACAGAGATCGGATGGAGAGGAGAACAGTGTGGTTGTCACTCCAGCATTGATTTGATTGCGCTGGGATGTGTGTGCATGGGAATTGCAGAGCTTGTTTGCAGGTTCCAGCAGGGAAGCACAGCTGCTTCTACACACCTGACCCAGGAATGGTGCTCTTTTGTGGGGATGGTCCTCCTCTTCCACCTAGCACGCAGCTTCGGGAGGGATGCATGTGGAGGGGTGAGGGAGGAGTGGGACACCCGCCACCCATCAGGATCCACGAATCAACCCTGGCGATCAGTGGGGTGACAGATATCTCAGCCAGAGCGTCCTTACACCCGTGTATGGGAGTCTGGATTGGATATTTAGGTGGATAAGATGGTAAGAGAGGGCTAGAGGTATGGCTCAATGGTATGGCACCTGTCTGGCAAGCACAGGTCCTCAGTTCATTTCCCAGTACCACATAAAGAAGAAAGAAGCTTCTAGGAGAGAGAAATTCTTGATTATGTTTAAGGGCTTTTGGTTACCTACACCTCACTGAAAACATACAGATTATCTCTCAAAAGTAATGGAAATAAAAAGAGTTGTTATGGCTTGAGGGTTGTTTTGCAAGGGGAAACAATATATAGTATACAGGACACATATCATTTATAATAGTCACCCAAAGAATCTTACACAAGAGAGTGCACGAACTCTGTTCACACACTAAGACCAAGGAATCTAGCTGAGGACCTGGATCCCACATAAATGTCCTGCATGAGTCCAGCTGAAGACCTAATGCTCATAACAATATCTCATGCTGGCCTGTTTCACAGATCCAGGCTGGCAGGGCCCAAAGCTCAGTGGTGGAATATAGAAAGTCTGTGCCAGCAGGCTGAGGGGTCTGCACTGAAGCCAGGAAGCAATGCTCAGAAGAAATAGAGCTCCCCTGAAAGGTACCACAGCCATCCTCAGCAACAGCAAGGTTGTAAGCTCTTCTGATAATCAGGAAAGCCAAGTTCCCATCAGGAAAGCCAGTGCAGCAAGCTTATCCAGGAGACTGGCATTAGACATCTGACTGAAATGTTTTTCTAATAATATTCAACTTATAAATATTTTCTGACTATTACAATGACAGGAATGTCCAGATATCAGTCTGAGTATCGTTCTAAATGGTACAAAGTCATCTTCTTTACCATCTATGTTTGTAAATAAAGTTTTATTGGAACACAACCAGGAGAGTTTCTTTATGTAATGCATGTGCCTGCTTTCATGGTTCAATAACCCAGCTAAGTGGCTATAAACAGAAAACTTTATGATTACAAACCTAATATAAGTGATATCTGACAATCTACAAAAAGTGTTTACCTATCCCTAGTGTAGTAGATACAAGTAATGCTTTTATTTGAATTCTAGTTTCCTTACTTTTTACTATATAACTTTGGACAAATTACTTCTTATCATCAATATTTCTAAGGTATGTAGGATATCACTTCTTATGCAGAAAGCCATGTAAATCTCTTCTCTTACGGTTGTGGAATCTGGGTAATGCACTTCATGATATCCCAAGAAATGTACCAAAATTATTTTGAGAATGGAAAATGAAACTTTCACTTAAAAAATTACAAGTTTTTAAATTATCATCATTTTTACGAATTTTCAGGTAATGTGTTTTTAAAGAAAGTAGACATTCAACAATGCAGTTCAGTCTATAGGATATCTAAACTTTTAGGAAGTTATATTTCCCTAATGACATTTTCTTAGTATTATTCTCTCATAAATGTATTCTTACACCTTCTAGCTAGTGACATATTTCTATTTGTTTAATAAAGTGATTAAGAAACACTGGCATTTTAATCTCAAAGGTAGCCCATAAATATATAAAAAATGTACATTAATTGTACCTTTATCGTAGTAGAATACAATAATAGAACCATGTTAGCCCTCCTGCATATATGTATATTCATATATACATACATACATTTTTGTCTCTTTCTTTTCTCCTTTCCCTCGTCCCATCTGTTCTTTGTTTTAGAACAGATTTCCTTCATGTCTCTTAGTTTATATTCCCACGCTCGGGTTCTTACACCAGTGATACAATATTGTATTATATCACTTAATGCTAAGGAATAATCGATGACGGGTTATTTGATCAATCTTGCATGTCTGTATGTGTTATCCTGAACACACCCTTCGAAGATATCAATATGCAAAGCAGCAACTGTTGGTGGTTTTGTTGTTGTTGTTGTTGTTGTTGTTTGCCTGTTTTGTTTTCTGTCTTTGGATTTTTGGTTTTTGTGTTTTTTCTGTTGTTGAGAGGATTAATTGTCTGACTAAATTTGCATGTCTGTATATGGGTTCATACATTTACACTTCGAAGATATCAATGGATAAAGCAATAACCACTCTTGAGACCATGTCAGCTTGTCTATAGATTGGTTGTGATTGTACTATTTTTTATGCTAATTGGTGTCTGTTTGTTAATATGTTTTTGTACTTTTATTTTTTTAAAATAAAAAAAATTGTACCTTTATCTGTATTTCCTATGTAATGTTTCACTTTATTTTTTAAACAAAGAACATTGATGTAGTAAGTGTTTTGGTCTTTAGGCTATTTTTGCATTTGTTTTGTTTTATTTACTTTTCCTGTCTACTACAAAAGACATACATCCTGTTGTGATGTTACCATGTCAGTAGGCCACATTCATATGTTGGACTAAGCTTGCAGAAGTTAATAACACAGGTCTGTTCATACATTCTTTTCCACCAGGCCCAGTTTCTGTGTCTTTTCTTGCTGATAAGAGCACAGAACTTGGCAGTGACATGGTAAACAGCAAGATTTTAACACAGTCAGGGGACTGTGTGAGTACTAGAGAAACAGTTCACTTGGTTAATGCCTGACTCTTTGCTCTGCGTAGTTAGGACAGCGGGCAATTGGATCTGTAAAGTCCAAAACCGCCACATAGGTTTCCAGAAATGGAGTCTGGGTTTTTGTCTCTGTGTTCTTACTAGCAAAGGCATTTCCCTCCCCAGTTTTCAGAAACGGTGCACTGTCCTCTCTAAACGATGAACACTGCTTATATTTAATGGGTTTGTTGGTCTTCACTGGCACTAAAGTGCTTTTATTTTGCATCTTTATCTTGAACCAAATATCCATCACACTTCATTCCTTTTACTTTTGATGGGAACAGCTCAGTTTTCACATGGAAACTAGGTGATATTACTCAGTACGATATGCTCCATCTCTAGTGTGTGATCTACAATAATAATGTGGTCAGATAACAAAAATTCAAGATCCTCACTGAAAGTTGTAACAAACCTAACAATCCAAAATCAGATTTAATAGTTCTGTCCAGTCGCAACTTTTTGCACATACCATCTCACATACACACAGAAAAGCAACGGTCTCTATTACTGACATGTCTTTTCTCTATCTCCTTACCCTCATAATATATTGTGTACCCCTGGCTGATCCACTGCTACAAAATATGCAGGGCACTTTCAGAGTAAGACTTCCTGAGTTTGAGCCTTGTTGTGACTAGTTAGTAGCCATGTAAAATCAATGTATTTATAAATTAAGGTATCCTTAGTTAAAAACAAAGATGAAACTAACATATACTTCAAAGTAGGGTTCCAATGTTAAATGAGGAAAATATGTATATTGTTTAGTAAGATATTTTGAACACAAAATTACATAAGTGCTACAGCTAAAATCATACTTAGTAGATAACCAGTTTACACTAAAATGTGTTTTATTATTCATCTTTCAATACATGACTGGCTCTCAAATCATGAACCCAGGGCAAGCTGGTTCGATGGGTGTTTGGATGGATTAATAAACATTCTCCCACATGATCATCCTTCAGCATCAAATTTTCAAAGTATTTTCACAATATTTATTTCCTTAATATCTACTGTTGATGCCCAGATTATCAATTTAGATGTGATTAATTAAAAATTTTAATAACATCCACAATGCATGCTTTTCCTTCTGCTGAACTCCAGCAGGCGAACTGTTACCAGGTAAAATAACACGTAAGAGGGTTCTATTATATTTAGTACCTTTTGTTTTCTTTATAAAAATTAATAGAAGGGAAAATCAAACATAGTGCTTACAAATCCACATTCACTTTCTTCAAATTGTAACTTTGGATGCTACATGCTTTGGTTAATTTTTCAAAAATATAATACCTTGCAATTTCAGTCTGTGATTCCAGAGTATCACTTTCATTATAATACTAGCCATGTGCTTTCCGGTCACATGATACCACTATCCTCTTCTGTATTGCATCAGTGTATATAATTTCTACAGGTGTTTATTACTTTTATATTATGTATCGGTAAATTAGAAATAGATGATACATGAATAGATAAGTAAATATATAATTGTGCTTTGCATGCTTCCAAATTAAATATATATTTTCATAATTTATGTATTTTCTGCAGTTGATTTTCATTTAACAGTCTCTGTAGAGTACAACTGTGGACTATTACATAAAATGTAATTTCTGCAGTTGATTTTCATTTAACAGTCTCTGTAGAGTACAACTGTGGACTATTACATAATTTATTCAGTATTTTCCTTACACAGGTTTGGTGGTTTCCAGTGTAGGGCTACTAACATAAAAATAGAATTATAAAGCTACGATGAATAAATGTGCATGGGTTAGTATTTTTCTTGGATAGAATCAATAGATTTGAATAAAATCCATAAGTCTTTTGAATGCTGTAACATATGTGACCCTGTGGCTCCTAAAGTATGAAAGTTCTCACTGCCATAAACCCTTTCAGTTGTTTCTCGTTACCGCCAGCTTGTTTGTCTGCTTAGATTTATGCATGTGAGGTAAGGACTGCACAACTGAGCTATATCACCAACATTTCTTCATTTTTTTTTTTTTTTTGGTCTTTTTAAGACAGGGTCGCCCTATGCAGTTCAGGCTGTCCTTGAGCTCACTTTGTAGCTCAGGCTGGTCTCAAACTCACAGCATTCCTCCTGCCTCAGCCTCCCCAGTGCTGATTACAGATGTGCCCCACCACGCCTGGCTAACATTTCATTAACTTGATTTGGTTCTCTTTTTTTTTTTTTTTTTTTTTTGCGGTACCGGGGATCGAACTCAGGACCCTGCGCTTGCTAGGCAGGCGCTTATTCCACCGAGCTATATCCCCAGCCCCCATTAATTTGGTTTGGAATCACAGTCTTGGTTAACTGCCAGTTTTGGCCTCGAAGTTTTGAGACTTAGGCTCACTCTTGTGAGCAGCTGGGATTATAGGCGGGGTCCACTAAGCCCCATTGCTATAAGCTCTTTAACAATTGCTATTATGACAGTTTTCAGATCTTTGTCACCGTGATGAAAATACAATAGTTTTCTCCTCTCCATTTTCATATGTGTTTTTGTTTATCAGCTACTGAATTTTATAATGACTTTTTGAGATTTCCTTCAATAATACACGCATAGGTCATATCGTTTTGTTTGCATTTTTCACTAATGTTTTAAGTGATAAAGGTGCTCACTATGTTCTTTGGTCAATTTATTCAATGGAAGCCTTTTCTCTCATACTGAATTTTCCATTTTTTTTTTATAATAATTATTGAGTAAGATAGTCACAGGCAATTATCATTATTAACAAGTGCCAACAAATACCATATATATAGAGAGAGAGAGAGAGAGAGAGAGAGAGAGAGATAATCTCTATTTCATTTAATTTCTTGCTTATTATAGAAATAAAATCACTAAATATTCAATTACATTGGTTGTCCTAGCTCATAACACACACGCTTTTCTTGGAAAATATGAAATTTAGAAAAATGTGATTCCTGTATAAATATTTAATTCAGAGAATATGAAAATGAAATATGAACTATTAGAGAACATGAAATTTAGAGAATATGAAATTTAGAAAAACATGATTCTTATATAAATATTTAATTCAGCTTTACACAGTAGACACTATTTTTCTCTTACTCCTTCACTATGGCAAATAAAACTAAATATTTCTAGGTATGGGTTTCATAAGGAAAAGCATATGTGCATTTTTAAGGCTAATGATACATATTTCTGTATTATTGTGGAAAATTTTGCTTTTTTCCTTTTAAAAATTTTGGTTTATGTTATAGTCCTAGCATGAGTATTTGGAATTTTTCTACATATTTGAAAAATTCGCTTTACATTTATTAAAAATTATTTAACCAATTTTTGTGACAAGGAAAATTTGGTCAGCTAAAGCCATAAATTTTATCATTATTGAGTGTTCTTATAGCTGTTAATCTTTCAAATTCCTTCGATAATTTTCATATAGTTCACTGTCATTTTCTAATAATAACAGTCTATTTACTAAAAGACTATTTATTAAAAATAATAGGGTTCTATCAATAATAATATGTGCATATTTTTCTGTTTTTGTCTTTACCAAAATTTCTTACTTGAATACGTTGAAAGTATTGCATTTTTGAGTGCATAGATTATTTTAATTATTTATTCTATCTTTCATTTCATTTATATTTAGAATCTTTTATATTAAAATCAAAAAAATCATTGATATATATTTTCTTCTACCTAAAAGTTCATTCTTTGTCTAGACTAAAGCTCAGTGGCAGAGTGCTTGCCTGACATCCATGAGCCTCTGGTTTGAATTCACAGCTCCGCCAAAACAAAACAAAATTTAAAAACAAAAATAGGAGAGGAAAGCAAAACGCTAAGAAATTCATTCTCTACATCTTGAAATGTATTGGCAACCTTTCAATTGCCTGCGTTCATATATTTCTTTATCACATATGCCTTGCATTTAGAAATCTTTCTAACCAGTTCCTTTTTTGAAATTTGTTCCAAGTTCATGTGGTTTTTAGAAATTATGGAAGTTTATCTTTATTTTTCCCTGCCTTTCTCAAAAAATGTTTTATCCTTCCCTTATTTCTTAATTAGATATCTCATTTGAGCTGAATGTAAATCCCCAAATACTAAAAAGATTTTCAGGATAACTTTTGTAAATTTAAAACATAACTTTAAGTGGAAAAACACATTTAAACTCTTCACTGAAGAACAAGATCTTATTAGGTATTTATTATCAACATATCTCCAGTTGATCAGCACATTTACCATCTTTCCATCAGTCCCACTCTGCTGATTTTCATTTGTTCTCATGCTGCTGTGAATAAAAATATTGAAACTTTCAAGTATGCACACATACTGTTCATTTGTTAAGTATTGAATGTATTTCTAATTGAAACATAATTGTACATATATATGGGATACAGTGTAATATTTTAGTACATGTGTATATCATAGAGTTATCAATTCATGGTCTTTAGGTTGCTCAACATTTCTCTTTTAAAAAAAAGGTTAATTAGGCTGTATTTGTAGCTCGTGAGATTTGCATTACTTGCAGGAGCTGGTACATGTACATGATACATCTTAATACCTTTTTTCCCTCCATCTCTGGATCTGCTTCCCATTTGAGAAAGATTTATTAATTTATCACTTCTTTATCTCTTATGCTGCTTTTTATTTATAGCTCAAGTTCCTCTATAAATGAAACCATATAATATTTAAGCTCATGTGTCTGATTTATTTTGCAACATTATGTAAAATGCTTATTTTATCTTTGTAATGAGAATTTTAAAAACCTTCTACCTATTTTGAAATTTGTCTATCATGCTCATCTTTACACGGAATAGTACAGAGAGTTTACTTCTCTACTCTTTTGCAGACCATCATCCTTTTCTCATTAATTTTTACATAGTTTACACATTCTTGTGTTGATATTTATGCATGTAAACATATTACTAGTCATAAAGGTCACATGTTCCCTGCATTTCTAAGTTTTTCTTATTTTTCACATCCAATGGGGTATTTGTCTGCACATATACAGAAATACGCAATGAAAACTATGACAGCTATCTATTTTAAATTTCTAAAGTCAATTGTTTGATTTTTCAACATTATACACAATGCATCAAGGTGCTTTCTTTCTATTATGTAAAATAAATTTTCCTCCTGCTAAGTTTTTGAATATTACTCCAGAATTAAGTGCTAAATTTAATAAGCTGTCTTTTAAAGTTTTAAAGTGATTTTCATAATAGGCTTAATTTCATCTTTAATTACTAATCATAATAAAATATAATAACAATTTCATACGCATTTGATTTTCATTTCTTTAAACATGCAGTGGGTATTAGTCAGCATGTGTGGTCTGTATAGTCAGTAGTATAATGAAATCTCATTGCAGTTAATTATGTAACCAATCTTGATTAATCCTTCTTCATCTCTTCAATGTAATTCTTATGAGGTTGCTAAATTTAATTGTTTTACATATTAGCCAAATACTATTTTTTTTCTCTTTAGTGAATAAAGGTCTGTGACATTTTAATACATCTTGAAATACTAGGCAGTATGAATATGATATAACTTGCAGAACTACTTTTCCTTTAATGCTTTGTGTAAAAAAATGAATGTTAGTAACTCATATTTCTTTGGTTTGTGTTCATAGATTAGTCACTGCCAGGTAAACCCTTTACTGGTATATTTTATTGAGCTATCATCATATTAGTAAAGGTAATTAAAGTTTCTGAAACAAAACAAAACACCCTAAGATTTCAGGACCTGTAAAGAAGAAAATTTTATTTCTTCATCATACAAAAACAAAAATGGTGTTGCCTAATGTGTGGATAGTTTTTCCTACAGCAGCAATTCAAGAATTGAAGCCCTGTCTTGTCTTGAAGGTAAAGCTGTGTGTCGTTCGTAGACATCACAGTCAGCTGGCTGCAGAACAAAGGGTGTGGAGAGAATGTACATCTCAAACCCACAAAGAAAGGGTTTCCATTTGACAGAATGCAAAATGATTTCCAGACTAACTACAAGAAAGTCTTAGAAATTTACTTTAGTTATGCTTTTAGGGAGGAAAAGTCCATTCTGGCAAGAGCTAAAAAAATATTACTGGCCAGGTACCATTTTGAAATATACTTTAGGAAATATGTTTAGAGATTTTATGCATTCTTTTTTTACTTGAGATAGAGAAGCATATAATTTAGTTATTCATTTTTCATTACAGTATACTTAGCCTTATTTCGCTAGTGGGTTTTCTGGGGTTTTTTTTATCCCCATACTATTATTGCATCATTTTGATTTATCTGCTGGTAATTTTATTGTTGACTTGAAAAGATTCTTGCTCAGGGCTGGAGATAGACCTCAGTGGAATAAGTGCCTGCCTGTCAAGGGTACTGTAAAAAAAAAAAAATATATATATATATATATATATATATATTCTTGTTTGTAAGTGGCTGCTCATCTTAAAACAAAAAAAACTTGACCAACATCTTAAGCAATTTGATATAAATATATTTTCCAATAAACATAGAATGCCCAACATTTTGGCACAAAAATTACTTATAAAATCTAATGTTTTGCTCTCTCACAGTTTAAAGTGTCAAAGAATAATATTATAAAAATGATTTTTATTCATGTAACTTTATCTTTTAAGTAAAAAGATTTATCTTTATGTAAATTATTCTAAACTGGAAATAAATATAGAACAAGTACTAGAAAATGTCCACATGTTTGAAAGTATGAAGCACATGTTATTTTAAAGAGAAAAAACAAAAACAAAATAACAAAAAGAAAGACATTAAACAACAAAAAAAACAATAGAGATGACAGAGAGTCTCAAAACAAAGCGATAGGAAATTAACAATGGCTGTTGTATTACATATTGTCATGTTCAATCATACATGCCTAGATCTGGTTATCTGAGTAACACATAGTTAAATACAAGTAAAGAAACACATATTTAAGTAACTATACAAGTCCAAAAAGTAGAAACAATGCTACTTAGAAAAACTGTTGAAAGTATAACAAAGTTATCACATTTTAAACATTTGAGAAATAAAAGCCTGCACTTGGAGTGATATAGCCATCAATGGATGTATTTGGGAGGAAGCTTCGTAGATGAACCGAGCATGGTGGTGCAGGCCGATGGTGCATACCCGTAATCCCAGCGCCTGGATACACTGAGACAACTCTGAATCTCATCTGGAGAACTTAGTGAGATCCTGCCAAAAAATAAAGGGGACAGGATGGACCTCAGTGCTATACCATCTCCGGTTTTAATTCTCACATCAGATAAAAAATTACTAAATGGAGCAAACAGACCCCTTTACCCACAAAACCCAAAGGGAGGGAAGTAATGAATATTAGAACATTTTTAAAAGATGAACAGCAATGAACTCCAGAGAAAAATTAAAAAACCAGTAGCCAGCTCTCTGAAAAAAATAAAAGTGTATTAGAGAACAATGTTGTACAGGATTGCTTTAAGCAATAGAGAGTACAAATTCTTTTGTCCCCATCTCGCCTGCAAGACTGAAACACACATTTGACAGACACAGGGGCACATTTGTGCACCATTGCTGTGCTTTGGATGGCGTGGAAATATCCTGTATGTAGATTCTAATTTAAATCCTGCTACAAAGTTTGATTTGGGGCAAATTGTTCAGTAACTCTGAGATTTTTCCAAATCTACAATGTATAGATAAAACTCTCTGAAAGTATATATTTAGCATACATTTACATTAAGAATATATTTAATACATATTTAGCAAAAATTCCAGCAAATATTTAACATATGTTTACATTAATACAATATTTCGTATATATTTACATAAAAATAGCAAGAATTACTATGTACATGGAATACCAAAATATTTGGGTATGTAAAAACTGATACTGTCTTTATGTTACCTAATGCATTTTATGTCTGTCCACCCTCCCTTAGCAATACTCTAACTGCAGAGTCTCCCTTAAGGAAAACTCACCCGTAGTGTTAGTTCACTTTTCTACTAGCATATTGCATTTTGGTGAGAAATGTGATCACTATACGTAGTTTATTGTTAATGCCCTTCTCAATTTCATAGAAATATATTTGCAAAAGTCTCCAATCTACAAAGATAACCTGAGTTCATTTTCAAATGAACATACAATTTTAAATATTAATTCAAATATTAATTTTATTAATTTCAAATATTAATTCAATAGATTTTTTAATTAAATAAATGTACAGAACTTTTTGACATAGATACTAGGTTTACTCTACTTGGGGCACAGTAGTAAACAAAGATTATATAATTTCTGCTTTATGATGGAAGAAGATAATTTATTAGTTTGAGAAAGGCATTTATGAAGAATTTTTCACTTAAATTTGAAGTATGAACAAAACTTTAACGTAAATGTCGGGAGTAGGATATTAGCTTTGTATAAAATATGGCCCTATTATTATTTGTTTTATTTAATTATAGAGAAAAACTGCTACCCCCACTATGAATTAAGCACATGAAAAAACTATCAGAGATTTTCAAAAAAGCTGGCTTGAATTTTCTATGTGTGATGTGAAAGCTCTTCTGGTAGAAAGGAGAAACAAGTGAAGTACAATGTAAAGGGTTTCTGTGAGTGCTAAAACACAGGGTGATCGTTAGAGTGAATCTTTCACCCTTCTCTCTTTACACCAGGCTTTCCCGTTAGTTCTTTTTACTCCCAATCATCATGAAGAGCAATTTAATAAAGCAAAGAGCTCAAAAAGTCCCTTTTAAAAGTTGCTCAAGAAGAGATAACTCTCCTAGCTGAATTCAGCCTGTCATAATAAACAAGGAGAATAAACTTCTAGAAATGCATATACACTTTTCCACAAAGGCTAAAGTAAATTGATGTGTTCCCTTGTTTCCTTCTCTGGGTTTGAAAATATTTAAACAAGTACCATTGCAATATTTGACAAAGCACATCTAACTCTTCACCATGGTTAGAAACGCGTCTTCTTCAATGGAAATAAATACAGAAAATCCATAAATACTCTGAAAGATGATAGGCTTATGATAGAGTCTTTGCTTTCCTTCCTTTTGCCTAATTTCAAAATGTATATCCCTAATATGCATTATTATTGCAAAAGGATCTTTTATGTCAAAAATTAACTAACAGTCAATGATTTGTCTTTCCTCTGAAAATAATTTTTGGGTTGCTACTGGGTTTTAACATATATCAATCATTTCCTGGAGACCGTTCTTTGGGAACGCCAAAGGCAGTGCATTTAGCGGAATAATGAAAAGAATAACATAAAATGGTTTATAAGAGAAAATTCATTGCTCTTTCATACAATATGAAGATAGAATTTTTGCTTAGTATAAAGTGAAGGTGTAGTCATCAACATAGCCCTTGTTTGTCATGTCCACAAAGTTACCATGAATTCTTCTGGTTCCCTGCCTGGCAAGAACTGCTTTCCAAGATCCAAAATAATGGCCAACACATTATGGCAAATTTCCAAGCAAGAGAACTGGCAAGAGAATAAAAAGAACATCTTCCTCTAAGGTTAAAAAATTTCTACAAGGATCACATGACATGTCCATGTGCAATTTTACTAGCCATCTTTAACAAAAAGAAAAAAATGTGTCATTCGTTCAAGCTTACAATGTCCAGTAAAAACCATGGTTCTTATTACCTGACAAAAAGTGATATTGTGAAGAAATTAGTATCCTACCCTGTACCCCCTAATCCTGTTTTCTATCGTTGTCTCTACAATATGAAGTCAAAGATACTGGGAATACATTTTTCTATTGTTTTGAGGCAATAAAATGAGAAGAATTAAATTTGTGAAGCTTCCTGTACATGTCAAACACCATAATATCAGATAACATTTATATTGTCTGTTGAGATACAGACATTTTATATAAAGCTGAACAGCTGAATGTATAATTGAAAATCAGTTTTCCCATTGTGGAAGCTAAGAGTTTAATCTTTGAGGTATACTGCTTGCTAACAGAAGTTACTGCTGTTTCTGCTCTAGAATAGCTGCAACTCAGAGGCAGGACAGTGGAATACTGACCATCTTGTGTATATCAAAGAATGTGGGTTATGAGGAACCTCCAAATTTCCAGCTCCATTGTTTGGGTGCTGCATTTGTAAAGGCAACTTAAAAGCAAGCAGGGCCTGTGAGGAGCAGGATTCACAACTCACTGAAGACAACTTGTGAATTTTCATTAAATTTAACAACATACTAGAAACAGAGGACTTTCTGCTAAAATAGTTTCCTTCACCTTGAGCTAAATAAGATGGTTAAAATTTCATATTAGCAAAATGATCAAGCAAAGCTGAGCAAGCATGACAGATTTGGTTCTTGGGGGCCTAGCTGCACCACCACACCCGTAGGATGAATAAAATACAGTGCTCTTTCTCTGTGCCCTTTTAGAGAGTGCAATTATAGGCTAGCATCTATTTTTTTTTCAAAAAATAAAAATAGAGTGGAATATTCTTTTGTCTCGGAGCATGTGTCATCTTCCAAGGAAGGTTCATTTCCTTCCCAGTCTCACTTTCCCAATTGGTGTCAGGCACAGCAGATCTCAGCCTGCTGGCCCTTGGATGGTGGGAGTACTAGCTTTTACATTCTGACCTCCACTTTTCAACAACATGCAAATAAAGTGACCAATACAGTTTTACTCATCTCTTCCAAGAGGTAAAAGTATGTGCCAGCTGGACTCAATTGCATGTACCAAGTCAAATTTTTAAGCCCAGATGGGTACAGGAAAAATGATTGCATGTTCACCCTCAACTTCTTTTACCTTCTGTAATTATTTCTGTGATTAAATGAAGAAATCAAATCAGATAAAGCCTTCCAATTTTCAATTTCATAAGTACTATTATTACTTTCTATAGTCCTGAATGCAACGGTTTGTAAATGCCAATTCTGTCCAAGGCTTAGTCTTCCATAAATTTTTCTAGGGATTATGCAGAATACAAGGCACAGTCCTCATCTTGGCATTGACAGCAAGCTATAAAATCATTTAACTGTGAGCATAAGTAAGACTATAGGGAATGAAAAATGACACATAGGTATAACAAGGAGAGAGAGACACAACATTAGAACAAGAACAATAGACGAGAAACAATATATAACTAAAAACAGAAGGGTAAAGTGTTCAGATTTGTTGAAGAGACTGGCTAATTTATAATTAAGAAAATGGTTGCATATGGCATCTACAGCTATGAGTCATCTGCTCATTGGTCTGAGGATTTAGGGACTTGATCTGTCATTACCTTGATTGGATCTACATGGAAATACACTGATAGAATTGGAATGAGTTAATTCTTCAAAATTCATGTGCACTCTCCTAAAGCTTTTAAATATATACATCGCCGAGGACCTTTTGTTAAGAAGTATATTTTACTTTGAATAGAGCACTAAGAAACCCCACATCCCTGGCAACTGTGGAAGCATATTCAGTAAAGGTGAACAGGCACTCAGGCTTATGCCTGCTGATGAGTTTAATGGCTGCAGATACCACACGGGCCATCAAATTTATTTAGAAATCCACTTTTTCCCCTTAGACAATTCATTTGTTCTGGGAACAGTCACAGAGACCACCCTTGGTAATTTCTTGAAATGACCAAAAGTTATGGTCAAAAATTTTCTTAGAGTCTTTCTGGTTCCTTGTAGTTACAAATATGCTTAAGAGCACTTAATGAGTAACCTTTTACTGTTGGCCCACCCTTTCATTACCACCTGGGCTTAGAAGCAAAAGACATAAAGGTGAGAATTATTTCCTTACAGGTTCAACCCAACCCTTCAATAGCTGTGGCACTTTGTAGGTGACATCTATCACTGGGAAGAAAATTATACCTTAGGTCATTTTAGGCAGAGCAGACCATAAAATGAAACACTATAAAATCTCTGGGTTTATAATAGTAACGTCATAAATTCTCCCTGTGGAGAGACAGGGCTGGCGCCTGCTTTACATTTGTAATGTACACAGTGGAACAATGGGCTAAGAATATCCTAATTCAAAATCATTCTTCCTATATTATTAGAGAAATCACTTATAGTTGCACACCTGGATTTTGCATCTCCATGTGTGAGTTACACACACACCCACAAACACATGCACAAATATACATATACACATACACATGCAGAAATACACATACACACACACACACACACACACATACACCTGAAAAAGATATAGTCTACTTAAAAATAAAGCAAATAAATGAAAAGAAAATATTGTTTCTCAGTTTAGGTCATCTGAATCATTTCTTTATCAGGGATTAAGAAAGATATTATGCTGGCTAAACAATATGCATGAGTTCTTTTTTCTTTTTGTTTTTTATAAAAAAAATATTCTTTGGTGTTCCTTAGAATAAATGCTTCTGAACATTTAATGAAGTGATAATTCTGTGACTCAAAAATATTACAAAGGGATAGTATGAAATTAATCTCAGGTAGTCTTTTTAAGGTAAAATTCAGGTAAAAATGTATTTTAGAAAATCCTTTATTCTCATTTAAATAGAACAAATTAGTCCTAAACCAGTGCTGAGAGTTTGTAATTTCCTATTGTGTGGAACTGCTGGAACTCCAGTGATTTTCACTGACTGATTACCTTTTCAAGGTCCTGCCCTTCTCACTGATGCACTGGCCTTCACAAGCCAGTACAAAACATTCAGATCACGCTTTTCTTTCCATTTTCTCATCTTTCTTAGATATGTGTTTAGCTAACTAAATGCTTCTGAATTATGTTTGTCTTGTGCTGGGGATCAAGCGAAAGGCTCTCCGCATGCTAATCATAGGCTCTACCACTAAGCTTCAGCTCCTGCCCACAACTGTAGTAGATCCAAGGAGGTTTGAGTCTGAGTCCCAGAAATTCTCAAGCCCTAAGTAACCTCTTTGTTTTCTTCCTGGAGTTTCACTGTGTATTGTTCATTCAATACCAGGCTTTAGTGACCAGTGACACTTGCACATCTGAGGCCAAGCTTTCCAAAACTGAGATGTTCTGTCAGGGTATAAGAAATATGGATCATCTCACTACCTATTTCTTATGTCAACTACACAATGGAATATGAGAAATACAGAGTAGTCATATCAGATTAAATAAATATATCCATACAAGTTATTTCAACCCTTCCTTTCGCTTTCAAAAATATACATATCAGAAAATATAAAATTATATATGCACTTTGGAGCTTTGACACAATACAATTCCATTAGATGGATCATTTCAGTAATTGAGATGTCAAAAGAAAGGAGCAAAAGTTTTTTTTTCAGACTTTTCAAACTCTTCCATGAAGACAGGAGACATACAGCAAAACATCTTTTTTAGAACACTCTTGGATCTTATAAGAAGTTTCTTATAAATACACTAAATCAATTCTGCTGGATTCACTGCTTTCACCCAAAGAAATCTCCATTTCTAGGTTCAGTGAAGAGATTTTGTACTTTTGCTGCCTCTGTCAGACTGGAGCAATGTTAGAGCGACCTCAGTGTTTCTTTCGCTGGTGCCACTCAAGTCATCCCGCACTCTGTAACCGACCTTTCTTGCTAAGACATCTCGGCAATGCATACCTGCTGAGTTCTCCTATTTCGTAAGTCTGAGGAGCAGAAAATGTTTCAACCAAATCCAATGACTCTCTTCTTCATTTTCCTATTGGCCACATAACTGTAAGACCAGCAAGTTTTCTCTGGCCACGTTTTGAGATTATTCTTTCAGAAGGGACTACAAGATTTAAACATAAAATCAGGTTCAGTGCCATGAAGGAGACTGTGTGAGAGACAGAATGTATATCAACTTTAATTTGTTTCACTGTTAGTTTGCCTTCCAGAAAGGGTGTTACCTCTGCCATTTACATTGCTCTTTTCTCTATGGGACGTGTTTTCCCCAAGAAAATTGTTTTTGTCATAAAACTTATCAAAACTTCAAACTCCCTATTCCTGCTTTCCCTATTCCAATACTTTTGCTCTAAAAATCTACTCAGGCACATTTTGTCCACCAGACTTCTAAGTCACAATATTATATTTGTCTACTAGACACTGAAAATTATTTTTTTTCATTTTTTAAAAAATTTGATACAGAAAAAGTAAAATAATTTTAAAAACAAGATAATAGGAGGGTAACAAAGCTTAATGTGTTGTATATTGTTACCTTTAAATTAGTTAGAGTACAAGATATAGGCATTTAATAGTCCAAGTATATTAAAACAAATCTTTCTTTTCAATGAACTAAGAGAAATGAGTAATATAGCCATCTTAAGTATCACACACATGCACACACACAACACACACACACACACACACATGCACACACACACACACACACACACGTACACACACTTTTCACTCCCTTCTTTTCTCCATTCCCCCATCCCAGTTTCTCTTTCCTCTTGAAGTTTCTTCTGATTTTACAGTATCAATTGTACATTTTGGATCATATTTACTCTTTCAGCTTCTCACTCTAGGGAGACAATATGATGCTTGCACATGTGTATCTGGCTTATTTCACTTATAAGTATGGTCTTAAATTACAACCATTTACCTATAAAAGTCTCCAGTTTATCCTTCTTTATGACTGAGTAGTACTCCACTATATAAAAAGGCCACATACTTTTTACCCATTCCTCAGTTGATGGACATTTGGGTTATTTTGAAGATCTGGGTATTAAAAGCTGTGCTACTATAAACATGGGAGCACATATATTGCTGTGATATGTTGTTTTTATTTCTTCTGGGAAGATGTCTCAAAGGGGAGCACCTGGGTCAAATGAGACCTCCAATCCTAGTTTTTTAAGGATTATCCAAACTGATTTCCACAGTGGTTGTACCAGTCTACACTCGCCCCAACAGTGGAGAAGTGTTTCTTTATCCCCACAGCTCCTCTAGCATTTGTTGTTGGTTGATTTCTTCATGGCAGCCATTCTTTCTGGGGTGAGACAGAATCTGTGTTATTTTAATTTGCATATCTCAAATGTCTAATGATGTTGAACATTTTGTCATATATTTATTTGTCACTTGTATTTCTTCATTTGAGAGATATATATTCACCTCAGATCTCCATTTTTCCATTGGGTCTTTAAATTTGGGAGGTCAGATTCTTTTGAGTTCTGTATGTGTTCTCAGTAGTAATCCTTTGTCTGAGGAACACATGGTAGACATGTTTTCCCACACTTGGGCCTCTGTTGGTGGTTTCCTTTCTGTGCAAAAGCTTTTAAATAAGATCAGATCCCAGGTGTTGATTCTCTGTGGTAGCTCCTATGCAATCAGGATTTTATTGATAAAGTCTTTATCTACACCAATTTCTTCAAGAGTTTTACTATTCTACCTGCCAGCATATTTAAAGTTTCCATTTCAATATTTAGATCTTTGATCCATTTCGAATTTAGTGCATGGTGATAGATATGGCTTCTTTTCTAATCTTCAGCATGGGCAGAGTGAGTTTTCCTAGAACAATTTATAAAAGAGGCGATCTTTCTTTCATTGAATGTATTTGGCATGATCGTCAAAGATGAAGTGGCTGAGTAAATTTTTGCCAGTACCATTCTGTTATTTTCACCACAGCTTTATACTATAATTTCAATCCGGTATTGTGATGTCCCATGCCTTGCATTTGCTGCTCAGAATTGCCTTTGCTGTTATAGGTCTTTTCTGATAACAAAGAAATTTTAGGATAGTTTTTTCCAATTCTGTGAGATATGTATTGGAATTTTATGAGAATTGTATTAAATCTGCATAACAATTTTGGAAATGTGGCCATTTTCACTCTATTGGTTCTTCCTACTCAAGAACAAGGTGCATCTTTCCATTTTCTGATATCCACATAAACCTCCTTTTTCAGAGTACTATAATATTCACTGTCAGGGACTGTTACAACCTTCATTAGATTGCTTCTTAGGTATTTCATTCTTGGATGGTATTGTGCAGGGTGTTGGTTCCCTGATTTCTCTGTGAGTGAGTTTATTATTCCTACACAGGAAGGCTATTGATTTCTGAGTGTTGAATTGTATCTAGCTATGTCACTAAAAGTGCTTATTAAACCTGGCAGTTTCTAGTGGAATTTTGGGGATCTTCTATGTAGACCCCATCCACAAATAGCAACAGAATGGAATTTCAGGATTGAATATATGAATTATGGGGAATGATAAATATAATTAATTTAGCATCAAAATAACAGAGTAACAGTCAATGCACATTTTACAAAATACAAACCAAGAATGATCAACTTTTATATAAGAAAATCCTCAATTACATTATTAATGAGGAAAACTCAAATGAAAACTAAAATTGGAAAATGGACAAAATTTATAACTGGCAGTCATAATCATAGTATTAATAAATTATTGAACAAGTAGCCTTTCTTATACTACCATTAAGAGTGTATAACCTTTTGCAAATTTTTATTTTAGGATTGGGCAATGGACACAGGGCCTTCACACTGAGCTGCATCTGCAGCCCTTTGTTTGTATTTTTTATTTTGGAACAAAATTGCTTAAATTGCTATGCTACCTATGCAATTTTCCTGCCTCAGCCTCCCACAGCGCTATGATTATAGGTCTGTGCTACCATACCCAGCTTGATGTAAGAATTTTGGAAAATAATTTATATTAACTCAGTAGATGTGGATATATGACATATGTTTTATAAAAACCACTCAAAAATCTGTACTGGGAAATAAGTTAAAATATTTATGGGCATTGTTAAGGGGGAAATGTGCATAATCTTGAAATGATTAATTATTACAAACTTTTATACAGTATATATTATGACAGTGACTATGAATAAACTACATATAGAAAATTACAAAAACATGCATATGTGGTCCAAGTTATGTAACGCTCAAAAGTCAGAAAAGCAAGCAAGGTGATTTTCATCTAATAACACATATACTATATACAAAATTTTCCACTCAACTTGGCTGAACTAAGGAATCACATGGGAGAGTTGAAACCCTTGCCGCTGATGTCAACCTATGATAAATTAAATTATAATACCAGCAGTTGGGATTCAGGAATCTACAGTCTTGCAAGGACACCCATGTGATTTCAATATACAACCATGCTGGAGAATCAACACTGTCCACTTGGTGGTAAGTCACCGCAAAGGTAATTGTCTTTGCTTATGTAATTCCACATGAATCCTAAGAGCAGAAAGTTTTGGATGCATTGAAACATAAAAAGTGTGAATTCTTACGGAAGTTCCAGGGTTCGTATCTTCATCATTATGACACCGCACTGGCAGTTTATGCAGAAGAAGAGAGGTTAAAACGCTGTGTAACTCTCTGGCAACTTACTGCAATTGTACAGTAGGACTTTCACTTATGCCTCTGAAAATTCATATTAATCCTTAAAGACTGATCAAATATTGCCACATGGAAAACTTGCACCAAATTTTCCCTTATAGACTAGCTTCTCACTTCAATTTTTCTCAAAACACATATGTAGTAATTCACTTACATATTTTTCCTGTCTAGCAGAGTCTCGCACAGCAAAGGTACAGGAAATATATTTTTGTACTTGTTCACATAGTTCTCTCTGTGCTACTTTAATGGTAGATGTTGCTGTGATAAATACTAAAAATACAATCAGTTTAAACATGTGAGTGCAACCTGTAAGAAAAATAGGTTCAGAGTTAGTTTCTAGCTGCAATTATGTGTTTTAATGTGTGAAATAGGACAGAAGCATCCACACAATTACATTCACTCACTTCTTTTTCCCGTCTCTCTTACAGACTTTTCCTCATCATCAGGAAAGGTTATGTATTCTCTTTTCTCATTTGGGAAAATTATGACTGTAATCAGTTGTGTGCATTTAAAATGCTCTAATTATCATTCTACTATGCATCTCTAGGATTCTGAACAGGTGGGCAGAAAGATCCTGGGTGAGTAAGGCTGCACCTAGTGTGTGGGGGGTCTCAGGAAAATCTCATATTTTTACACATAGATGTGTGTGTATGGTCTGTTTAAAATTTATTTAAAACTTCAAGGATTATTTGAGGTTTAGTGATTTATTAGTGAATGCTTAAAGTATTTCTTCATTTCATCAGTGCCTGTGAAGTTTCTGTATAGTGTCCAGTACCATCTCTGTGTTCAGATCCCGAAGCCATCTCTTCATGTTCTTTTCTTTCAAAAGCATCATAGCTGGCTAACTTTATATCTCCCACCTCGAGAAAGGTAGAAGCACTGTTATTACTCACAATGTCATGCTCTTCCCAGCTGGCTTTTACTGAAACAATACTGATCCCCTTGGTATCACAGTTCCCTAATGCCATTTGTTTAGTGCTGGTTACATCGTTACTCAGGGTGTTGCACCATCCATCACACACAGCCCATGGATCTGGCTTCCATTGACTCTGCCAAGGTGTTACTGTTTTGAAGACAACTCCAAATGTAGTTTCACCCAGCACATGCAGAAAATGATGAACCTGTCATCCCATAAAGTTGAATTCAGCAAGTTAAATTGTATGGAATGAATGTAGAACAGTGTATCCCCCAATCACATAATCTCCAGAATATGTAATCATGATGTTATTAAAATAAGATATGTTTTTGCAACTAAAATTCACCAGGATTATAGCTAGATAGTCTGTCATAGTTGAAGCTGCTATAATCAATCTTCATGAATGGGAAGCTGAGACAAAACCAAATGAAAGGTCTCTCACAGGGCGGGGTGCTGAAAGTCAGTGATCAGGTTGCTAGGATGATTATGCTCGTCATGAGCCCACAGGTCTGGCTTTGAGCACCATCTTTCTAATGTATCTTCTTCCCACGGCCAGATGCAGGCAGACTTTCTAGTGTAATTTTATAAAGGTACTGTTTTCACCCATAAGAGCTCCACTCCCGTGGTCCAAATACTGCCAAAGCCTCTCATTAAAGTCTTATCATACTAGGAATTAAATTTGAACACACGACGTTTTAGAAGACAAATATTTTGGCCTATAGCAGATCTATGTATGGAGTGAGACTAGTGGTCTCATTGACGCAAAATGTTTCCTTCTGTTTTCTGGCAAACCTTAAGGCTGCAGTAGGAGAACACAAAGTTTAATGCGTAAATTGGAATCGAGACAGGACATTGACTGAAAGACACAGCTGAATGGGGGTACAATATCCTAAAATGTCGCTGTAAGAAATAGAGTTATGACATCTCGAAGACTAACCAACTGGGTGCAAATCCTGCTAAAGTGTGTGGTTTGTATCAGATTTGCAAGACCGCACAAGGCGAAAACTGATGAGAGGGACTTCAGTTGCAATTCAACATGTCCCCAGTGTGACAGCCTAAACCATGAGGTCCCATTACAGAAATGTTCCAGAAACTACAGGGAACACTGAACATATCAAACTGTCCTATAGCCAAGACTTGGCAGCCTGGTGGGAAAACCCTGGTGTGACCACGAATTTACAAAGCCAGGAGTTCTTTGGGTCCTCTAAATCATCTTAGTTTTAGTGGATGAACAAAGTCAGAGGAACACTGTAAGTGAGAATCGGAGTCCCCTGGCTTCATAGGTACCCGGATGGTCTTTGGTTTACAGAAATGCAATAAAGGAACCACCTCGACTTTTCAGAGACTCTGGAATAGCATACAGAAGGTTATGAACATGTAATTCCGTAAAGATGCAGCCCCAGAGCAATGGGGTTCGGCTTGCTGGGGATGGAAAAGCAGTATTTCCTAGAAGGTCTTTGTCACCTCCTCATTAGCAAGCCAACTTCTGTCCCATGTTCACAATCCCTTTGTTGGTCACAAACCATTTAAAATTTTTCTTTTGCATCTTTTTTCTCCTCACATTAACCTCTCTCCCTCTGTCTGTCTCTGTTTCTCTCTTTCTCTTTATCTCTCTCGCTGTTTCTCTGTCTCTGTCTCTCTCTCTCTGTCTCTCTCTGTCTCTCTGTCTCTCTCTCTCTCTCTTCTCTTCTCTTTCCTGCTTCTGGTTTTCAGTTGTTCATCAGTCTAAAGAAAGGTGAAGAAAAGAAGAAGCAAACATGACTCATATCTGCCTCAGCCTAATTTCTTGGTGACTCAGTGAGACAAACATCCAACACAACAAGAAAGAGGCCAATTGCATTGTTTCCTATTCAGGCTAATTATAGGCAAAAGGAAAAACAAAAGGGTCTTTGAAAGAGTTTTCTTTTGTTTACGGTAGTGTGTGTATGTTGGAGAGAGATAAGACATGAAACAGCAATGCATAGGAGAAGAACTATAGAATGTGCATGATTAAAATATCAAGAAAAGTGACTTGTTAGAAATTTTATGTTGAAGAGATTATTTCTTTTACAAAGTAAAGATCTATTCCTTTTAACAATGTATTTAGAGTTCACATTTCTGACTATTTGAGTGAAAATAAAGACAATTCTTTTGAACCCAGCAGTTTATGGTAGACAATAAGCTGAAATCAAGTTTTGCAGCTACTAATCAAGAGAAGGTTGGAGTTCAAAAACTTGCTTTACCTCAAAACATGAGGATTCCATTCTAAAATTGATTTTGGAGAGAGCAAACCATCAGAGATTATGGGGAACAGACTTGATGTGAGCCAGCTTCCTACAATGAGAGCTGACTAATGGCCATTGCAATCTGAATTAATTAACATCAATTTGTTTTTAATAAAAAGCTTCTGAAGCCCATTTTGATAATGAATGCTGCCTAGAGGAAAATCAAACAGTGCTGTCTGATATATGGGGAGCCACAGCTGTATGTATTTGACCCCTGTTTTACACAGTTGCGCCTCATTGATTTCTCCTGTTAAACTCCTGGACTGCACACTGAACAGTAGTTGGGGTGCTCATATATCTTCCGCAGAGACCCGGTCCGTGAACTGTAACCCCACAGCCAGGCCACAGTGCTTCTACATCCCCCACAATGGCTGCCTGTCCTCATGACATACAACCTAGATGCTGTCCTTTTGAACAAATCACCTCCAAAGTGCGCCCACTGAATCAGTCTTTAAGGACACAAACAAAAATTAAAAGGCTTGAGACAAACCTAACTTATAGCTGACATGCAACTCACGTTGGTTGGCTTCAAATTGAAATCCACACAGAGGAGGCTTATTACTGAAGGAATTCCTGTATTTCAGTAGAATTCAAAATAGAACAGACAATGGATAAGCCAATTCAATCTATTTTATCATGGCTACAGAGTAAGGAAGGCTACTCCTATTAAAGGAGAAGCCTGTTTGCCAGTATCTCTACTGAAATTCGCAAGATCTTCGGAATAGTTTTATACCTATTTACATTTCATTGATTAAGAAATAACTACCTCTAAAGCCCACAGATCAATATTGTGCATGTGTTTATCTAACGGTGAACACAATAACGAGACATTCCAGGCTCCAGTCTTTTAAACACTTTGAACCAATTCAGAACGACCACCGAGGCAGCTGCAGCAGTACAGCTAAAAACCCTCAGGAATACTCACAAAATTACTTCAGAAAGCGGCCATGATGATGCGATGAATGTGTTGGAAGTTAGACGGAGGGTAATTGATGACTATATGTAATTGATGACTATTTACTGAGATGCATTTTTAAAATTTAAACATTGACCTTCATGGTATATTTTAATCATGTATCGACATGGATGATAAACCATGGAAGAATTTGTGTTTCTTGGTTCTTTTTGGTTAGTGCACACTTTTGAAAGTTTTACAGTGAATATGAATTCCTTGATAAATTAGGGGATATATTTCTTAGAGTGTGGAATTTTCAACAAAAGGAAGAAGTTATTTTATGTTTGAAACCACTCAAGGCACAATTGTGATTCCAGCTGTTTCTTTGGTGTAACTGTTCAATCCTCTGGATTAATCTTTCTAAATTATAGCCTTTCACATACTAAAAATATTTCAGTGGTTTCTAAGTTACCTTTGCACCTTCTGTCTTTTTTTTCCCATATATGGTATACTGAACATAGCTGATGTTTTCTGATTTCTAGATCTTGTACATGTAATTGTGGTGGTATATTTAAACACATTTAAGGAAATACTAATAACGCATAATTTACTGACTGGGTGGAACTGTAAATGCAATGAGAGCAGAAGTAGCTGCCCTTCAGCCTATTTCAGAAGGTGAAGGAGAGTGTTTCAAAACTGGTAAAAATTAGTATGTCACAATTAAGTGAAGTTATAAAAAGCAGTAAAAATAGCACATATATTGGAGTGACTTTACCAAGAGCAGTACCTGGTGGAATCATATAAATATAAAAATCATGTAAATATAAAATCTGACCATTAATTATTGTGACTGATAACAAATGACAAGTCGTTGGTGTTTAAAATCACACCATTCTGTTCAGAATACTGCAGTCACCTTAACTTTTGAGAATATTCTTCCTGAAACTACTACCAATGTTACTCTTCTAAACCTTCCTTTTCAAATAGCTTCAAAAACTACTAGTTCTAAAACCTAAAGGGTTCTTCATAAGCTAAACAAACAAAAAAGTATATTTTATGGTAAACTATAAATAATTAAATCTATGGGGAAACTTCAGGATTGCATTTAGTCATTTCTTTGTCATTTACTTGTTATTTTAATCACTGGAGAATTAGAGTGATGTCCTTGATATAATGATAAACACATACGTTGTGGATCTGGCAGCATAAATGTCTCAGAGTGGGTTAGACACACCAGAGAAATCCCAGATTTGCTTCCAGTCGCACACCGAGAATCCACCTTCCCACAGAGTACGAGTGGTGCGAGGACAGCAGCATAATACTTTTGTTCTCAGAACATCAACAGATACCACTCTTTGGTAAGTGGTAGGTACATGTAATTCATTACTTGGCAGATTCTACATAGTTAAAGGGTTTTATGGTTTAGATCTAAATGCTCCCATGTGTTTGAAAAGTGATTAAATCAAGGGAACACTACTTGTTAGTGGATTTTGATGAGTTCAGTAGCTAGAAGTGCTGTTAGGAGGTAGAGCATGTTTGGAAGTGGGTCACTTGGGTTGTGACCTGGAAGGGTCTATTCTTGTCACCTGTTCATCCCCTGTCTCTCTGCTTTCTGGCTACCATAGTTGAGACCCTTTCCCTCCGCCCTGCCCCTCTGCCATCCTATTTCTGCCTTAGTACTGAACAAACATGGAGTGAAAGTGTCAGCCCAATTCAATATCTCCTGCAAGTTGTGGGTACTGGGTGTTTCCTTTCAACCACAGGAAAGCTAACTATAGTAAAGGACAGTGTATGCTGAACTGAAAGTAAGAAGTAAGGCAGGGAATTTAATTCATTACCATTTTATTAGTTATCACTCAAGAAATATAGATGTATGGTCTGGCCCCACTGAGGCAAGTAGGAAGATAATATCCTTTCCTTTCCCTACATATACTTTGAAGGACCTTAATTACCTCTCTCAATAGAAGAAAGAATTTATGTTTGGGTAGAATTTTTCCACCATCATTAAGGTAGGATCAATTACAATTAGGAAACAAATGTATAATAAATGATGCAAACATAAATTTTGTGTCCATAAGTTGTAGATAGAATTACATTTTGAAGAACAGTATAATTTGGACATTGAATTCACTGCTTGAATAATGGAAGGGGAAAGTTATATGTTAAACATTAGGGAAATAATTCAGTGTAAAAACCATTCCTATAATTTGGAAGTGATGGTATAGGTTTTAAAGTCAGGTTTCATGGCTCTATCTAGAAATGAACTTTAGCAAGGTATGTTTCCAAGGGTTACTTTATTCCAGCATTTAACATTTTGTATCTTTCAGTTTGTTACTGAAGCCTTCCTATTTCCAAGATGTTCTTGTGGAGCTAACAGAGCTTAGTATTCATTTTGTGAAAAGTCAGCTCAGTTTTACTTTCACAGTGGAGTTTTTCCAAGTTACGGCTGTCACTCATTAGAACTCCAATGTGCCGCATGAGCCAGTGCTTTGTAAACAAAGTACCAAGGGTCAAATGCTGTGCTATGAGATGAAAGCAGAAAGACAGCAGAAAACCAAAGGGGCAGACTGCAGGGAACAATATACATGTCATAAAGTTGAGTGTGCGCGGTGTTTAAATGGAGTTGTTTAACATTAAAATCCCCCTGCGTTTTTTATTTGCTGAAATTGCTGGCAAAAGAATGGTTTGTCAGTGCACATGGTTTCGCTAAAGATTCCCCTCGTTTCCCGAGCACCTAATAGTGCAGCCCCAGTGCTGTGCAGCCAACAAATCACAAAGCTTGCCTGCATTCTGCCATGTATCAAAGTCTCTTAATATGCCAACAAAGTTCTCCAAGGTCAGGCAGGCAGTTTATCAACCCTTTATATATCTTATAGCAGCAATAAATTCATTCTAGTGTGAGACCTATGAATATTTCAGATGCTCTGTAAGAAAAAGTCATTGGCTTTAGACCGCCTCTGCATGGAAGAGTTTGGGCTCAGGTCATAGTTGTTATCATTTTTCTATATATTACGCTTTTTTTGTTAAACAACCATTAAAAGCATTTTCTCATGTATTTGCTATCTAATAAACATATATTCATTTAGGGAGAGAGCACATTAGGGTTTGTACTGGAATTTCTTCTTTATTTATTTTCTATTTGCCATGCTAACCTTTTAGTTTGAAAACACCACAGAATTCATAGAGCATCTGTCAAGAGTCTTACACAAAATCTCGTCTTAGGTTTTTTCTCTCTTCTGCAATAATGAAAGAGCTCACATTACAGTACTCAGAAAATATACAACAATCACATAGAAATTCTTTCACTTATTTCTCAGGTTAGATGATATTAGTGCTTTATTTGTTTTTCAGATTAGGAGACATTTTTTCTCTGATGCCCCAGAAGTTATTTTATACTATGTTTCTATTGTAGAGGGACTATTCTAAAAACTTTATTTGGACAAATATACACACTACAGCACTGCCTGAAGTTTTGATTTTAACCCTACATATCTTGGCCCTCTTACTATAAATATTGTCATTTCTATGAATTTACTGTTTCACAGAATATTGACATTTTGAACCAGCTGTCAAGGTAGTAACTTGATACTGTGGTATATTTTAATCAATTTAAGTTTCTCATATTGATGTCTTTTCATCAGAAGGTTGCCGTTATCAGGCATGCTGTCTAACATCTGCTACAAACTGTTCTCCTACCTGCCTGCTCAGCTCCATTTTCCTGCCTTCAGGTTTTCACTACCCCCAGGGCTCTGAGATATTAGGATTTTTCCAGTGTTAGTCAGCTTTTCCTCTCTGTGACAGAATACGTGAGAAAAACAATTTAAAGTGGAAAGGTTTATCTTGGTTGGTGGTTTTAGAGCTTTCCATCTGCAATGATTTGGCTCCATTGTTTTGGTCATATGTGAAACCATCCAGCATGACGGAAGAGACCCATGGAGCAAAGCTGTGTACTTCCTGTTGGACAGGAAATGGGGGAAAAGAGATAAAGGGGCAGGAAATAAAATATGCTCTTCCACATCAGGCTACTAGTGACCTACTTTCTCAAGTTAAGCTCCATTTCCGAAAGTTTCCACTAGCACTATCACTAAGCTTTCAACCATGACCTTCTGGGGGATGTCTAAGAGGCAAACCATAATACCGCTTACCTCTCCATGTGACATACGTGCTTCTTAGCTATGTCCCTGCTCATAGGTAATGTAGGTTCCAACATGGCCAACCAGGTTGAGCCCCGAGATATTTTCCATGTGTGAGCTCATCGAGGTCCTCTCTCTTTTAGTTTCTTTCACAGTATTTTGAATTTTCCTTCTGAATTACATGTGAATATATAGAAGGAAAGTATAGCATTGCGTCAAACATACTTTGTCTCCCAATATGTGGAAAATTATTATTTCTTGTTATTAGGACTCTCATCCATGCTCTTCAGCAGGAGATAGTAGGCTGGGGATCTAGCTCAGTGGTACAGCACCTCCCAGGCAAGCTCTAGATCATGAGTTTGATTACTGTACCAAAGAAAAGTAACACGAATAATAAAGACTAAAAGTTTCTTTAAAAATGTACCTACAACTCAAACTGTAATTAATTATCCAGCCAAATACAAAAATCTAAGTATATTCAAAAGATTAGTGCAAAAACCTTGCTTTTGTAACCATTACTTAGTTCTCAGAACATTACCAAAAAGGAAGAATCTCCATTCGTGGCTTTTCTAAGTTTCTTCTAATTAATATTCCTATCATCTCCAAAATTAAAGTGCCTCTAATAAATGGCTAAGAAGGCATGTATTCTTCTATGTCCAGTTTCTTTTGATCAAAATTTTTGTCTAGCTCAAAATTTTCATTCCTGGATTGTGTGCCCATATTCTACTGTTTGGACATTTATTGTTTGTAATTTCAATAAATATTGCAGTTGTTTCTAACTTCTGGCTATTGCACGTAATGCCACTAAACATTTCTGCTTTTGCCTTCTCAAGTAGTTGTACACAAGTTTGTCTTCAGCACACATACGGTGGAATTGTTATGTCTTAAGGGCTGTGGAAAATTAAACTCAAATTCATTTGTCTAAAATTATTTTAGCAATTTTCCTGTCTCTTTCTTTTCACAGACATTTCCTTCTTTTAACTTTGATTATTTTGTGAGTGGTACCTCAGATGATTTTAATCTTCATTTTGAGCTTATATTGCCAAATTTATTTCTTTTAAAAAATATATGTTTTTATAACCTTACAGATGTGTTTCAAATAGCCATTCCAACTGTGTGAATGGTCATTTTTTGCTTTTTGTGACATCAATTTGAGTATATTTTCCACCATTACCAATATATACTTTATCCTCTATATAAAGCCAATGTGTACCCTGTGGAAACTACAGACATATCCAATATTATCATGCCTGAAATTAGTGCTTTTTCACATTCAGGTCTTTGAGCTAACCATACTGTCAGATAAGACAAAATTTATTTACATTTCTCGTATATTTTTGAAATAGATTCTTTGCTTTGAATAGCCACATTCTGTCACCTTTGTGTGTCTCTGCCCCTCTCTTCTATTGGTTGAATTGCCTATCCCCACATTAAAACTACCATTTATTATTTATTAAAAGCTTTATAATTTGTGATAGACCAGGTCTTCCTTGATTGTGAATCCTCTTCAGGATTTGGTCAGTTTGATAGTCTCCCAGCTCCGGGTTCTGCACTCCGCAGCTGCTCTGTGACAATGAATTCCACTCTAAGAATTTGTTATTTGCAGTGAGCTCCAAGTTAGCTGGTCAGTAGAGGGCATAAGAGGGACATTGAAGGATGAAGGCCTGCGTCCTGTGTGCTTGCTCTTTGAGAAGCTATTCTGTTCCCGCGAGGCTGAGGCTGTATGGGGAGGACATGCAGTAGGGCACTGCCCCAGTCATGACCCCCATCGGGACAATGGGCAGGCAAACTGCCAGCCATAGCAAGAGCTGGAGGCAGCCGCCCTAATCTCCACGCCGCGCACTTTAAACCTCACGTCTTCACCCGTGAGCAGACTCCCGACTTATTCTTCAGTAGACTATCAGCATCTAACTGCCTACACAACTCAGCTACCTTTGTGCATCCATCTGCTGTCCCCGGCTGCCTACACCTCTGAAAGGTATCTTGCCTTGAGTGAGCTTCGGTCACAGTCAGTGCACAGGGCGGGCCTCATCCTCGCGGAGCAATGAGCAGGCGCACAGTATCCCGACGCCCTCTGCAAGCCCTCAGATTTGCTCAGCTGCCCTCTGACCTTCTTTGCACTCCTGCCTGCAGGCCTGCGTGCACCTTCCCTGCAAAGGGGTGTTTGCTTTCTTCCCACTGTTGAACTCTGGTTTGACACCACAGAACTTCTCTACAGTTCAGTGCACTGCAGAACATGCTCTGCATTGAGATGTGAATATGATCAGTGGGGAGAACTGGCTTCTCTTCTGCTTGTTCTGTCATCGGGGTACTCCTCCGGCTCTAGGGCATTGGCTTGGCTGACCATACAGACTAGCATGCCTCAAATGGAGTTGAAATGCCCTGTCAATTGTACATATTTTGTCCTACTCCTGAATATATTAGGAAAACTTTCAATTTCCCACCATCAACAATGATACGGTATTAGCTATAGGATTTCTGTAGATGTCCTTTATCAGATTTCAAAAATGCTCTTCTGTTTCTAGTTCGTTGTCTGTTTACATCATGAAACACCGAGTTTTGTTTCATGTTTTTTTTCCATCTGTGTGATGTTTGTCTTTTAATTCATTAAAATTGTCTATGAAATTGACTAACATGTCAAAACAGCATTGCATTACTCAGATGAATCATACTTGGTAATTACATGTAATCTCTTTGAGAGGTTTCTGGATTTAGTTTGCTAGTATTTTGGTAAGGATTTCTGCGTGTGTAATGATAAGAGAAATTGATGTACATTGTTTTACTTTCTTGGTAAATCTTTGGTTCTGGCATCACAATGACATAAACTTATAAAAGGTTTTGGGAATAATTATTTTCTCTACTGTCTTTTGGATGAGGTTAAGAAGAATTAGAAATTATTTATTTTTTATATTTTTGTTAATGCTTGTTTGGAGTAAATAACACTTCCATTTTTGGTGCAGTGTTGATGCCTGTACAGAATTCATCCCTGTTCCTTTTCCCGATCCTTTTCCTTCCTCTTTTACCCACTCCCTCTCTTAATGTCCTCATCACATGAGAAAGATCGACATGTTTGTTTCCTATTGTCTACCTTTTATGTATATATAATTTAGTATAATTTTTGTATAATTATAATTTTTTAAAATTTATTTTCTCTTTATAATTTTTATCTCTTTATAATATTCTTTTCCTTTATAATTATCTGGTATGAGAAACCAAGGACTAGTTAAGCTGGTTTGCTTTATTTAAGCAATTACCAACCCTCATGCCATTCCACACCATTCAGATTGCAGCAAAGCCAAGCACAAAGAATAGTTATCATTCAAAGTGTAGAATGACTTTAAAAACTCTGAATAAAATGTGTAGAAACTAATATTAGTTATTGATAGTTTGTTTGATCTTGCTCCTATGGGATATAGAGAATCAAGATCTACCAGTCAGCTACTTTAGAAAAGAATATCTTTTCTCCTTGTTTTCATCAAAATATTGGAATAACACTAGCTTGAGGATGATTTGATTTCTTTTTTGCAAAGTTTCTTTTCAAAGATATATTTCAGAGCTCTGAAACAAAGTTTGCTTCCATAGTAACTTTATTTTAGCAAAAGAGACACAAAACAAATGTAGATTCAGTCCAAGACTACATCAGCTTCAACAAATTTTACCCCAAAATATTTTATGCTCTCTGCAGAAAAAACAAATGTACTCCTTTTGTATACCAAAACATTCCTTACAAACCCTTTTATGTTTTGTTCACTAGGCAAAATTGACAAGCAATTGGTGATGTAATTTTTTTTTACACTTTTATTTTAAAAGTAAAAGAACAAAAACGTATTAACAGACACAAAGTAGCACAAGAATAGTATAATCAAAACTGAATTACAGACAAGGTGACAGGGAATTAACAATGGTCGTTGCATTACATATTGATAACTTAGAAGTGTATACTCAGGAAAACAGATATAGACATGGAAAATTGATCAAACAAATAATCATCAACTATTCCTTACAATGAAGCGACCTAAAACAGTAGTACAACTATGTTAGATATGCTGCATATACATACACACATACATACATACATACATAGATAATTATCCCTTCCTTCCTTTCTTTTTTATATAATTTTATTTTTAATTTTTTTAAGTGTAAAAGAAAAAAAACTATATCAACAAAAAAAGGAAGAAAGCATTAGCAAAGAGACACAAAGCACAATAACAGCATAATCAAAATTGAATTATAGACAAAGCAACAGGAAATCAACAACAGTTGTTGCATTGCATATTGATAGCTTCAAAGTGTATGCTCAGGAGAACACATATACACATACAAGATTGATTAAACAACCAGTCATCAACTATTCCTTACCATAAAGTGACATAAGACAACAGTAGAACCATGTTAACCTTCTTGCACATGTGTACATACATACATACATACATACATACACATTTGCCTCTTTCTTCCTTTTCTCCTTTCCCTCATCCCATCTGTTCTTTACTTCTGAACAGATTTCCTTCACGCTTCTTAGTTTATATTCCAACCCTCAGGTTCTTACATCAGTGACACAATACGTTGCTTGCACATGTACCTCTGATTTATTTCACTTATGACTATGGTGTCTAATTGTGACCATTTGCCTACAAAGTTCCCAAGTCTGTCCCTCTTTATAGCTGAGTAATATTCCATTCTATAAAAATTCCACAGTTTTTTAATCCAGTCCTCTGTGGATGGACATTTGGGTTGCTTCCACAATTTAGCTATTACAAAGTGTGCTGCTATAAACATGGGTGCACATATACCACAGTGATATCATGTTTTCAGATCTTCTGGGAAAATACCCAGAAGGGGAATAGCTGGTTTGAATGGAACCTC
Organism: Dinomys branickii; assembly: GCA_004027595.1. Taxonomy (NCBI): domain Eukaryota; kingdom Metazoa; phylum Chordata; class Mammalia; order Rodentia; family Dinomyidae; genus Dinomys; species Dinomys branickii. The sequence continues at coordinate 40,769 of PVLD010003021.1, forward strand.
TAGACCTAGTTTGCTAACAAATCTCCAAACTGCTCTCCATAGTGGTTTCACCAGTCTGCAATCCCACCAGTACTGCAGTTGAGTCCCTATTTCTCCACAGCCTCGCCAGTATTTGTTATTGGATGATTTCCTAATACTGGCCAGTCTTACTGGGGTGAGATGAAATCTCAATGTTGTTTTTATTTGCATTTCTCGAATGACTAAAGATGTGGAACATGTTCTCATATATTTATTTGCCATTTGTATTTCTTTATCTGAGAAGTGTGTATTCATCTCAGATGCCCATTTCTGGATTGGGTCTTTGAATTTGCAAAGGTACATTTTTTTTTTTTTTTTGTATGTTCTAGGTAGAAGACCTTTGTCTGAGGGACAGCCAGCTAGGACTTTTTCCCAATTTGTGGGTTTTCTTTTTACTTTGCTGGTAATTTCTTTAGATGTGCAAAAACTTTTCAGTAGGATGAGGTCACAGTTATTGATTCTTTGAAGTGTTTCCCTTGCAGTTTCACTTTTGCTCATGAACTCTCTGCCTACTCCTATGTCTTCAAGATTTTTACCTACTTTCTCTTCCAATAGATTTAGAGTTTCTGTTTTAATGTTGAGATCTGTGATACATTTTGACCCTGAGTTTGGGGCATGGTGATAGAGTGGGTCTATGTTCAGTTTTCGGCAAGAGGCAAGCCAGTTTTTCCAACACCATTTATTAAACAGGCCATCTTTTACCCAGTGAGTTTGGTTGGCAAATATTAGGTGGATGACTGTATTTTTCGTTGTGGTTGCATCTTCCAGTCTGTTCCATTGATCCTCAGGTCTGGTTTTTAGCCACTACCAGGTTGATTTTATTACAGTAGCTTTGTAGGATAATTTCAGGTCAGGGATTGTGATTCCACCTGACTTGTCCTTGTTGCCCAGAATTGTTTTTGCTATTCTGGGTCTCTTCCGGTTCCAGATGAACTTGAGGCATATTTTCTCTAGATCTGTGAGGTATGCTAATGGTAGTTTAATGGGAATTGCATTTAATCTGTACAATAGTTTTGGTAGTATGGCCATTTTCACAATGTTAGTTATTCCTAACCATGAGCAGGGTATGTTTTTCCATTTATTGAAATCCTCTTCGATTTCTTTTTTCAGAGTACTGTAGTTTTCACTGAATAAATCTTGCACATTCTTTGTTAGATTTATTCCTAAATATTTCAATTTCTTGGATGCTATTGTAAAAGGTATGGTTTCATGAATTTCTCTCTCAGTCTGTTTGTTGTTTGTGTATAGGAATGCTATTGATTTTTGGGTGTTGACTTTGTATCCAGCTTCTCTGCTGAATTTGTCAACTAATTCCAGGAGTTTTCTTGTGGAGTTTTTGGGGTCTTCCCTGTATAGTATCATGTCATCTGCAAATAGTGATAGTTTAACTTCTTCCTTTCCTATCCTTATTCTTTTTATTTCTCTCTCTTGTCTAATTGCTGTGGCTAATGCTTCCAGAACTATGTTGAATAGGAGTGGTGACAATGGACATCCTTGTCTTGTTCCTGACTTTAAAGTGAAAGTTTTCAGTTTTTGTCCACTTAGTATGATGTTGGCTGTTGGTGTGTCATAGATGGCTTTGATCAGATTGAAGTAGAGGCCATCTATTCCTATTTTTTCTAGGGTTTTTAACATGAATGCATGTTGGACTTTATCGAAAGCCTTTTCTGCATCTATTGAGATGATCATGTGGTTTTTGTCTTTGGCTGTATTGACATGATGTATTACATTAATTGATTTGCAAATATTCAGCCATCCCTGCATTCCTGGAATAAATCCAACCTAGTCATTGTCTATAATTTTCCTTATGATTTGCTGCATTGTATTTGCTAGTATTTTGTTGAGTATCTTTGCATCTATGTTCATTAGAGAGATTGGCCTATAGTTCTCTTTCTTGGTTGGGTCCCTCTGTGGTTTTGGTATCAGTTTAATACTTGCCTCCAGAAATGTGTTAAGAGGAGTTGCTTCCTTTTCAATTTCATTGAAGAGTTTGAGGAATGTTGGCATTAAATCTTCTCTGAATGTTTTATAGATATCTGCTGTGAATCCATCAGGGCCTGGACTTTTCTTTGTCGGTAATTTTTTAATGACATTTTCGATCTCATTAATTGATATTGGGTTGTTCAGGATATTGAGTCTTCCTGATTCAATTTTGGTAATTTGTACATTTCTAGGAATCTGTCCATTTCTTCTGAATTTTCTATCCTATGGGAGTAAAAGATTTTCAAAGTAGATATGAATGATCTTTTGGATTTCTGTGGGATCTGTAGTGATTTCATCCTTTTCATTCCTTATTGCATGAATTTGAGTTCTTTCCCTTCTTTTTTGATAAGGTTGGCTAGAGGTTTATCAATTTTATTTATTCTTTTGAAAAACCAACTCTTTGATTCACTTATTTTTTGTAGAGTTTTCTTCATTTCAATTGCATTAATTTCTGCCCTGAATTTTATAATCTCCTCCCTTCTTTGGGCTTTGGTTTGGCTTGTTGCTCTTTTTGTAAAAGTTTGAAGTGTAGCATTAGGCTATTTATTTGCTCTCTTTCTGTTTTCTTTATATATGAGTTCATCGCTATACATTTCCCTCTGAGGACTGCTTTCATTGCACCCCACAGATTCCAGTAAGTTTTATTTGCATTTTCATTTGTTTGTAGTTATTTTTTAATTTCTTCTTTAACTTCTTGTGTGACCCACTGGTTATTCAGGAGGTTGTTGTCTAATTTCCAAGTGTTTATGTGGTTTTTGGAGTTCTCTTTGTCATTAATTTCCAATTTCATTGCATTGTGGTCAGATAATATGCATGGGATAACTTCAATTCTTTTGCATTTAGGTAGATATGCTCTATGGGCTAGAATGTGTTCAATTTTAGAGAAAGACCCATGTGCAGCTGAGAAAAAAAGGGTATTCTGATGTTGTGGGGTGGAACGCTCTGTATACATCTACTAAGTCCATTTGTTCACACTTTTGGTTCAAGTCTGTTATTTCTTTGCTGAGTTTCTGTCCAGTTGACCTGTCTCTTTGCGTCAGAATGGTGTTTAAGTCCCCTATTACAATAGTGTTATTATTTGATTTTTCACGTCTATTAAGATTTGACTTGTAAAATTTGGTGCTCCATTATTTGATGCATAAATGTTTAGGATTGTTATCTCTTCCTCTTGCAGCTTTCCCCTAGCTAGTATGTAAAGGCCTTCTTTATCTCTTTTGATTGTTTTTGGTTTGAAGTTTACATTGTCTGCAAACATAAAAGCTACCCCTGCTTTTTCTTGCAACCTGTTGCATGGAGAATTGTTTTCCATCCTTTAACTTACAGCCTGCAGATTTCCTTTTGAGTAAAATGTGTTTTTCCTGTATACAGCATATCGTTGGATTGTTTCTTAATCCACTCTGCCAATCTTTTCCTTTTGACTTGTGAACTGAGGCCATTTACATTAATGTTTATAATGGTTATATGTTGGCTTATTCTTGTCATGCTGTTTACTTGTTGTTTTCTTACTTTTTCTGCTTGCTTACTTGCTTGTTCTGTTTGAGGGTTCCTTTCTGTTGTTGTTCTTGAGATTGTGGTCACTTTTTTCTCTGTCTAGAATATCTTTTAGTGCTTTTTGCAATGCTGGTTTGGCACTCATGAAGTTCTTCAGTTGTTCTTTGTCGTGGAAATATTTTATTTCTCCATTGAATTTGAAGGATAGTTTTGCAGGATACATCAGTTTGGGTTGGAAGATGTTTTGTCTCAGAATCTGTACTATCTCGCTCCAAGCTCTTCTTGATTTCATGGTTTCCATTGAGAAGTCTTCTGTGATTCTCATGGTATTTCCTTTAGAGGTGATCTGTTTCTTCTCTCTAGCAGCTTTTAATATTGTGTTCTTTTGCTAGATGTCTAGGATCTTGACTATTATATGTCTGTGTGTGGTTTTCTTTGGGTTATGGCTCATTGGTGTTCTATACGCCTTGATTAACTGTACTTCAGTATCTTTTACCATGTTTGGAAAATATTCTGCTATTATTTCAGCAAATATTCTTTTTATATCATTTGTCTTGTCTCCTGCTGTTTCACTGACTTCTATTACTCGGATATTATTTCTTTCTGCCTCATCTTGCAGCCGTTGGATTGATTTTTCTTGGATCCTTGATGACTTTATGAGATCCTTCCTTTCACACTCATTAGCTGCCATGCTGTCTTCAAGGTCTGAAATTCTATCTTCGGCTTCATTTAAGTGGTTTTGCCAGCTTTCAATGGAAGTTTTCAATTCCTGGCAATCTCTTTGGACCTGTTTCATCCATGGTAATTCATGCCTAAATTGCTCTTGTAACGTTTCCATTTGTTTCCTATGTTTTTCTATTCTTTTATCTATTTCTTCTCTATATGTGCTGAACATTTCTCCCATTATAGTTTTCACTTCATTTTTTGCCTGAGAGATTATTTCTCCTTTAATCTCTTCTGTGGCCTGATGGAGTTCTTTCTTTACCTCGAATGTGATCATTTCAGAAATTGCAGGTATGTGGCTTATTTCTGCTTTAATCTCTTCTATGATCTGATTCAGTTGTTTCTTTATTTCGAATGCAATCATTTCAGAACTTACAGGTATGTGGCTTCCTAGTTCTCCTATATCATTGCATCCAGGACTTGTTCTGGGTGGGGTTGAGTTCTGAGACTGTGTTTTGTTCTTCTGTCTTCCCATTTTGGATATCTAACGCAAAATATTGAGCTACAAATTACCCAGGCAGCTCACCAGGCAAAGGTCCATTGCAAAGGCTGCTCCAGTGGCTCCTTCTCTTCAGGAGAATGTCCCTTAAGCTTTCTGGCAAGAGTTCTATTGAAAAGGCTGCTCAGATGCTGCTTTGTGGGCTGAGCTACTCCCTACCTAGAGATCCAAGTCGCAGCATGAACACGCCTCACCTGCCCAGTGTTCCACGCAGGCAGAGAGGCCACCTAGATACTGCTGTGGGCCGAGCTCCTCCCTGCCCAGAGATACAGGTTGGAGCATGCACACACCTCACCTGCCCAGAGTTCCACGCAAGCAGAGGGGCCGCCTAGTTGCTGCTTGTGGGCCGAGCTCCTCCCTGCCCAGAGATGGTGGTAATGTAATATTAATCATAAGTAATTTGTACAATATATTGGACATATATACATTTTCTTGTCAGTGATGACCCTATTAGTTGAAACAGAATAAACATGTTTTATTTAATTGCTCACTTATCTCTTTTCCTTTGCCACAAGTCTTATCATTTATTCCACAAAGTATTGTTACGTTCATTCTTTTCTCTCTATGTTTGCCAGCAGTAATCTGACATCAATCTGACATCATGTCTGATATTTGCTATCAGTACCTTAACTGAGTTTCCAAAATCCAGGATAAATTGCCACAATTTCTTTCGTAAATACTTTTTGCACATCACTAAAAAGTAAAACTACAGGTTTCCCCCAATTCTTTGATAGTTGAAGCCACTAATTCAAGAGCCTTATTCTTTAAGATTTTTTCCCCAAACTTATATAAGCCTGTGTTTCTAGATTCAAAGGATGACGCTACTGTAGCTAGCATCAGAGAGTGCACAGCTTCCTGTCCTACTTCCTTCGGTATCCAGCATGTAGGTCTGCTGAAGTGCTTTCCTAAAAATATCTCTTGCCCAGATGGGCCAATACTCTCTCACCATTTCCTCTGCAGTGTAGATTATGCCTCTCTTGGTGGCCTTCCAGCAGGACTACAGAAGCACTGCTCGTGTTCATTCCTCCTGGTCATCGCCATGGAATAGACTAGGTGAAGGCAATATTTAAATATCAGATGTGGAGAAATGAAATGGCAATAATAACTGATTGAAATTCTGCTCCCCTACTATACCTGGGCAATGTTCTGAAGAACTATTAGCCGGTTTTCACATTCTGCTGCTCTCTTCATGCCACTGAAAATGAATTATTAGGATGAAAGTGTTTGTGACACTGCACACTGGTTTTTTGTACATTAGTGTATTTTCATGGTCTTGAAGGCAATTTCCTAAAAGTCTGAGGTAAAAGTAGAGAAAAGTTCATCTAAGCCCAAGTGAGAGTGGTAACTGGGAGATAGAATTTACCACAATAATTATTTTTCCTAACTACTTCTAGACAAAATACAAAGATTAATAAAATTATGTTTACACGCCCAGTCTTGACTTTCCATCACTTTTAAAACTCATGTATCTAATTAGTCCCATTTTCAGAATGTAGTAGGCAATTCAGTAAATACTCTAAAGTGGCTTTTATAGTTCCTACTCTTGGTGTTCAAGTCTTTATGAGTAGCACCTGGCATTTGTTTCTAACCCAGAATTATGACAAACATGACTGGAGGTGTTGCTTCTTCCTCTTAGTAGGGTTTCTCAGGACTCTACCCTTGCTGCCTTATGCTGGGAAATCCTCAGTGACAAAAAATTACAAGTGATTTGAGGAATTACAGCCATCTCTAGGATCCTCAGTGATTGCTTGGTCTCCAACTGAAGGCAAGAAGCTGTGAGCCTCACTCTTACTGCCATAAGAAGCAGATTCTGCCAACCACAAAAATATTCATGAAGGTGAATTCTTTCACAGTCAAGCCTGTAAATGCAGTTGAGCCAGCATCTTGACTGTAGTCTTACAAAGGATGTAGATAAATTGTGCCTAAGGATCCTGACTCACAGAATTCACGGGATCATAAATGTGCAATGTTTTAAGCTGCAAAGTTATTGGGGATCTTTTTGCACAGCAGTAGAAAATTATTAGAGGTGAAAGCGGGTTTATTGATTTCTTTCTAGTCTGCTATACATTAGCGTTTGGGATTTACTGGGCATCCGGACATGCAGGCCATCATTTTTCTTATCTGCATATCTAGTCCGTAAGAAATTTTCAGCCCTACTAGTAATAGGTGTCCCATGTCTGTGCCTCCTCACCAGCTCAGTCTTGCTGACATGCAACAATCCAGAGCTCTCATGATTATCACTGTTTCTTTTCTTCCTTTGGCCTATTACAACTGTCCCTTAACTGGTCTGTTTACATGTACCCTCCCACTTTTCCATCTATTTCTCACATACAAATCAAAATGATATATTCTTAAAGTAAAACTGTCATTTCTCTAAATTTTCTAAGAACTTCCTCCTGTTGTATTTTAGTAGGTTCATACTCATATTTTCTACAAAGGGTGAGCACTGTCTTCAATTGTTACTTCAGCTCATAGTCTATAGTGATTCAGTTATAACACCATAACCCTGTGGTTGTCTTTATATTCTACAGTGAAATCAAGTTTCTTCCCTTCCCTTGATGACTTCTCTGCCTGCAATGTTGTACTGACTGGAAAGTTCTACTCCTAGTCTTGTTCAACTCTCACTTCCCTGACCGCACAATCTTATCATTCCAGCCATCATTAAAAGTTTCCTATTTTTGATTGGCATCATGTATATTACTGCCTGAAATTATCTGAATTATTTTTGTTTACAAGTTTATTGTCTGCCTCACTTATTGAAATAGAAGTCCCACCCTTATTCATCATTGGACATTTACATATACGAAGTATATAAAGATTTTTGTAAAGGAAGCCATAATTATGTTAACATTTTGCTCTTCTGCATGCTTGTCAGATATATCATGAAAGAGCTATGGATTACCTTAGCTTAAAGTCTGAAGGTACTTCCATACTCCATTTATCTGGAATAAATTGTGAAACATATTGGTTTTCATGAAGTTTACAATGGATTTAATTTTTACATCAGTGCCTACAAAATTGTTCCTGAAGAAATGGTTTACATAACTGATGGTTTATTCAGAAAACAGATATGCACACAGCAGCCATAATGAAGATTAAAGGAAGTGAGAAAAGGAGAAAGGAAAACAGGTGAAGTTGACATAGGAGGTTGGAGCATGGCAGTGTGGCTGCAGCAGTTGAGTATGACCTGCTAGTGGAAGCGACTTGTTAACCCTCGGCACAGAGCCACAGGTCCAGAGCAGGGCAGAAGTTCAAGCCTCGTCCTACCCGTGGTACCAAACTTCCAACATGAGCATGAGCCGAGCCTAGCACCAAACACCAACCTTTCTTCACAAGACCAAGCAGGACAGCCTGGATCAACTGTCAAAGAAGACAGGAAAGGAAGGCGCGACTTTGGGCCACTGCCCTCCTGCTCTTTCAGTGGTCTGCTCTGCTTCCAGGAGGCATCTGCTCTCTTTTCTTCCAATCACCCTGTTCTCCATGAGCACTTCTTTATGCACTTTTTCTTTTCATTCTCTTGTTATTTCTGCCCTAAAATGAACAGTATTCTTTTACATTCCCCAGTTGTCCTGAGCGGTTTATTGGATGTGACAATAAGATCTTGGAGAATACCGCTGTCTTTCCTCCACCGGATACCAAAAAGATATTTTACTACATCGGCCACTGGTTGACAACAGTGAAGAAATACAGCCTGCCTTTCATCCAGATGGGCTTCCATTCCACACATGGGAACTTCCATCAACAGGTTATAGAGAGAAATAATGAGTTGGGAAATAGTAATGAAAGCTGAAAGGAAGGGAGAACTTTTTCCCTAATTCCCTTGTTTTTTTTCTTTTATTCAGTGCTGAAATTTTACTTGTGCGTATTTAGCTTCTGTACTTCTGAAGGTATCATTATGTTCATTTCTGCCTCCTAGCACTGGCAAATATCATGCCCTCCACTGAAGAGTTTTATTCCACTGGGGAAAGAAAGCCATAAACTCTTTACTCGCAGCTGGTCAGCCCTGCTGAACAGCTGTGACAAAGAGGAATATCTAAAGCTCACCGGGTTGAGTTTTAAAATATCAACCCATCCAGAAAATGGAGAAGACCAAGAGAATCTAAAATGGCACCAAAAGATTCATGAATTACCCTGAATCTTCTCTCTGACAATATTTTCTTCTCAGTGTATCACAGTGTATTAACTCTGAACATAAAGCATGTGCTAATTCAGCATGTGAGTAGAATTCTCTTCACTACTTCTTCAATTTGACATCATCCTCTCTTCTTGGACTGCTATTCCTGATTGGTAGAAATCCTGTACTTACACCACTGTCTCAAAAACTGTTGGAAAATTGGTTTTATTCTCTTATCCGAAATGCTACTAATTCCTGAAAATTCTATCACATAAATTTATCTCAGATTTTTTTCCCCTTTTGTCCTCTGTTCATTCCATAGCTGGTTTATCTCTCATACTTTGATTAAGACAAGTTTTTTTAAAGTGTTATTCATTGAAGTGTTATTCCAAAAGACATGCTGAAGCCTCCCTTAACTGTGAGTGTGCTATTCTTTGGACACAAAGTATTTACAAATGAAAACAATGAAGACTTTAATATTAGACTGTTATGCCCTGTCATTTCAATTTCTTCATCTGAGAAATGTCTATTCATTTCAGCTGTCCAATTTGGGATTAGGACTTTAAATTTGGGGGACTTATTCTTATTTCAGTTCTTTATATATTCTAAATATTAGTCCTCTGCCAGAGGAACAGCTGACAAAATATTTTCTCACTCTGTGGGTTGTTTTTTTACTGTTAATGATTGCTTTTGCTATGCATAGGCTTTTTAAAAAGATGAGATTCTAATTGTTGATTCTTTGCAATATTTCCCAAGCAACTAGGGTTGTGTTCATGATGTCTATTGTAGTAAGGGTTTACAAGGGGAAAAATTTAATACTGGAAACATAATTTATAGTATTATTTCATAATATTCACACAAAAAGTCAAATGCAGAAAAGTGCGGCAAATTTGTTCTCGCAGTAGAGACCCAAAAAAATCCAGGTGAGGACCTGAATCCCATAGCAAAATCATGCATGGGTCTAGGTGAAGAACTAGAGACCATGCCAATGTCCTCCACAAGTCCAGCTGGAATTCTAGAGCCCACGACAATGTCTCAGGCAAATCCAAATCAAGCCTCGGCACTGGGAAGGCCCAGGGATCATTGATGGAAGCTAGAAAATCTTCACCAGAGGGATTAAGGGTCTGTGCCAGAAGACTGAGGAATCTTCACTGCAGCCAGGAAACAATGCTCAAAGTAAGTACCACAGCTCCCAGGAATAGAATCACAGCCATGCTCAGTGACAGCAAGGACCTGTCAAGCTTCTCCAGGAGAATCAATAGCACATCATCTTCTCCTCCAGTTCTCCATTTATGTTGTTAGCAACAATCCTTGGGTGGGCCTTTTACACCAAGCACCATGCTGGTTCAGCTCAGCTGGGTGTTTTGATTTGCCCATTGGTTAATTCATTGCATTTTGAGTTCACCTATGTCTTACAGTGTTCCACCTATTCTCTCTTTCAGCAGATCTAATGTGTCTGTTTTAATATTTAGATCTTTGATCCATTTTGATTTCAGTATAGTACATGGTGAGAGACATGGGTTTATATATTTTTTTGTCTTTGGCATGTGGAAAGTCAGTTTTTCCAGCACAATTTATGAAAGGTTCCATCTTTATTCAGTGAGATTTGTGCTCTCTGTTGGAGATGAGGTGGCTGGTTGTGTTTGGAATTCTTTCTGCATCTTCTAATCTGTTCCATTGATCCTTGACTATGTTTTTGCCAGTACCATGCTGTTTCTATCACAGTAGCTTTGTAGTATGATTTAAACTCAGGGATTGTCATCTCTTCTGATTTGGCTTTGTTGCCCAGAATTATTTTTACTATTCCAGGTCTCTCTGGTTCCAAATTAAATTTAGAATTGTTTTTTCTAATTCTGTGCAGTATGCTATGAGTGTTTTGATCAGGATTGTATTAAAACTATATAGTAATTTTGGAAAAATGGCCATTTCCAGTCTGTCGGTTTTTCCTACCCAAGAATAAGGATTTCTTAGTACCTTTTTTGTTATCCTTGTTCAGAGTACTAGAATTTTCAGTGTCAAGATCTTTTACTTCCTTTATTAGACTGATCCCTAAGTACTTTCATTTTGTTTTTATTTTCTTGATACTGTTTTTAAAGATGTGTTTCCACAAATATCACTCTTAGTGAGTTTCCCCAAATCTCTTTCTTAGGAATACTACTGACCTTCGAATGTAGATTCTGTATCTAGGTATGGTACTGAATTTGGTTATTAAATCTAGAAACATTTTGTGGAACTTTGAGGATCTTCTGTGTAGAGTATCATGTCATCTACAAATAACAATAATTTAACTTCTTTCCTATCTTTATTCCCCTTATTTTTTTCTCTTGTCTAATTTCTCTGGCTAATGTTTCCAGAACTATATTGAATAGGAGTCGTCTTAGTGGACATCACTGTTTTGTTCCTGATTTTGGAGTGAAAGTTTTCAACTTTTGACTATTTTGTATCAGGTTTACTGTTGGTTTGTCATAGATAGATTTTATCGGATTGATATAAAGACCATCTCCTAATTTTCTGGAGGATCTTTATCATGGATGAGTGTTGAACTTTCTCAAAATCTTTTCTGCATCTAATGAGAAGATCATGTGATTTTCATTCTTGTTTCTATTGATATGGTGTATTATATTTATTTATTTGTGTATACCTAACCATCCTTACCTCACTGGGATCAATCTTGCTTGAACATGGTGTATAATCTTCTTGATGATTTGCTGCATTCTATTTGCCATTCTCTTGAGGATTTTGTATCCATATTTATTAGGGATATTAGCGTGTAGTTCTCCTTTTTGATTGGACCATTCTCTGGCTTTGGTATCAGGGTAATACTTGCTTCCAGTAATGAATTTAGGAATATTACATCCTTTTCAATTTCATTAGAGACTTTGAGGAGTAATGGCATTAGGTCTTTTCTAAATTTCTTTTCAATTCAGCAGTGAATCCATGAGGACATGGACTTTACTTTTTGGTAAGTTTTTAATTACACCTTCAGTTTTATGGATTATCAACATTGGAATTTCCCTCTTATTAGAATAAAGTTTCTCAGAGTCAGTACTGATGATCTTCTGGAGTGCTGTAGGATTCTTTGTGATTTCTCTGCTCTCTTCCACTGCCATGAACTGTAGCCCTCTGCCATGTACTACTCTGCCTTGGAACCAGCCAAGTATGGACTGAAACCTCCACAAACTGTGAGATAAATAAACCTTTCCTTCCTTCATTTTGGGTGTCAGATGCTTTGTCTCAGCAACGCAAGAAAAGTAACTAAGACAATAATCACTCATTTGAAAATATCCAAAATTAAATAAAGAAATTTGCGGTAAGATAGCACAGAAGTGAGCAAAACAAAGTTAAAACCTAAACAAACAAATAAAAAAACAGAGAAAAAGAAAATGAAACAAAGAGGGAAAAAATAATAACATTCTTCTGGTGTTCACCTGTGTGTGGTCTGTGGAAATGTCTAAGTCAGAGGCTGGATGTGTGCTTGGAAAGCCTGCCAAACTTACAGAAAATTAGTGCTGGGTGGCAGGCTTATGCTGGCCTCCCAGTGTGGGGACTGGGGCCAGTCTTCAGCCAGTAACCCTCTCGAAGTCCCTTGGCAGCCTTCCCACTCCTAACCTGGTTTGTCCCCACTTCACTCTCCCAGTTGCTGTGGTGCCTTCTGACAGAGGCCGCCTCAGGCTGCTCCCAGTCCTGCACACAACTGGCTCCTCCCAGTTTTTGCACATCCTCTTCTATTCTACCTCCACAAGCACGCGTCTGTCCTCCAGCATCCCTCCGCAGGGCAGGGTGAGGTGGGGTCCTGACTCACTGTTCCTGCTGCCTCTAGGGACTGCCCAGGGCTGCCTGGTCCCACTCCACTTTCTTCTCCAGTGAGTAGAGTGCTGACCTCCCACTGCTCTGCCATGGCCTAAGGCTGCTTAAGTCTTGTGTCTCTGTGTTCTCTCAGGCCACTAACACTTACCTCCCCTGAAAAACCTTGGCATCCTTGGGGAGGGAGTATTTCCCTGGTCACTCACAGGTATGTGTGCCAGTGAAATTTGCTGCCAGGCTGCAGCTTCCTGTTTAGGGGAAGGCAAAATAGGCAATGGCCTTATATCCCAAGAATATAATGTGTGACCTGAATTAGCTGCATTTTTTCAGTCCATTAGTTGTTTAGGAAACTTCCACAATTGTGGTCTTGCTCCATCCACAGGTGGGAGTTCCGCTGCAGCCCCTTGTGCTGGATCACCATTCTGGTTAGTCCTATGTCTATGTTTTGTTTGATCTATAAGTCTCTTATTTCAGACTGTTTTGGCCATCAGGATGTATGGCCATCTCTTTCTTCCAAGTACCAGTGTTTTTTAGTTGATTTTCTCTGAGTATTTCCAACGTGGCTCCTCTTCTATCCAGCAACGCTGAATTCAAAAGGTCTGTAGGTCTTTTTTTTTAAGTAAAAAAAAAGCCAGGCATGGAACTATAAAAGTGATTTCTTACCCGTTTCTGGAAAATAAAAACTAAAATATTTGATCACATAGAAGTAAAGAGGAAGGTAAAAATGACCAGTGGTTAGGAAATGCAGTGGGGAGTAGAGGGCATATAGGGTAAGGTACCAATATTATAGTGATACTGAGGAATTAATTTCAATTTTAAATAGTACAGTATAATAACTACAGTCTCAGAAATGTATTGAAAATTTCAAAATAACTGCAGGAAAACAGGCTGAAGGTTACCAACAGATAGAAGTAATGATATCTGTTGAGATAGAAGTCTTAATTACTCTAAATCATTATATAGTATACACATATGTAGAATTATAATTCTGTATCCTATGAATAAATATTAAGTTAATGAACATTTTAAATATTAATACTAATTGAACATTGCTAATTAAAAATGAAAAAATGTGAACTGGACAAAAATTTCTGAAAATATCTAAATTATATCTCATTCAAGTATAATAAATTCTTCCGGACAATTGAATTTTTATAAATGAACAATTGCCATAGGGCACATTAAAATACCAGCTGATGTGGTAGCCAAGGGCAAACACTGGTGTCAGATGCTAAAATTTAAGAACTAATCCCCTAACTTCGTGATGCATAGCATGTTGTTTGTGCCTCAGTCTCTTTTTTTTTTAATGTAAAATGAGGATTAGAATAATATCTACTTTATTGATTACTGAGACAAGGTTGTACTAAGTAGCATAGGCTGGCCTTGAACTTGCAATCTTTCTCCCTTAGTGTCCAAAATAGTGGACACTCCCTTACTGTCCAAAACTTGGTGTATGACATTCCCTCAAATTAAAATGGTTCTGAAAACGAATAAATTAATATTTTCAAAGTTCCTAGAATTTCATTTACTTGATACATATAATGTAAATATAAGTATTCATTAAATAAATTTTTTAAAAGTTTTGAAATGCCAATTTTTATAAACAATGTTGAGAAATGTTTAAAAACCAAAGTAAGTTAAATGAGTAATAGAATTTTCTTGCAAATTCTATAAGCAAAAACTATTGTCTTTTTTTTTTTTTTTTTTTTTTTTGCGGTACTGGGGATCGAACTCAGGACCCTGCGCTTGCTAGGCAAGCGCTTATTCCACTGAGCTGTATCCCCAGCACTATTGTCAATTATAAAATGTCTGTGTTCTTCTTCTAAAGTGAAACAATTTCTTTAAAAGAGGTTTGCTTATCATTACCACTTTTTATCTTGAGATACTAACTCCTTTTTTATAAGTACTATTTTGAATTAATGTTAGTAAACAAAGTTTATGCTAGAATTTGATTTGTTGGTAGAATATTAGTATTATTCCAAGTTGATAATTTTGGAATTAAATTTCACATCAACTTAACATCTATTTCCTTCTGATTGAAGAAGAGATTGAATTTTTGCTCCATAGTTAATAACTTCTAGTTTGATTTCCATGGGAAATATAGAAGAAAACAAAGGACAGTGAAAGCATATATTAAATAAAACATTATTTTAAATAAGCTATACCTTGTTAGAGGTTAGAATTAGCTTTATTTATATTTTATTTTAATTAATACATTTATTGAAATTTTGACCAAGACATTCATTTACTTATTTGAAAACTATATCTGCAATGAATTTATTTATTTTTGGTGACTTGTGCATTGTATACTTTGTTAATCATTTTTCAAGTCTATGTATTTTGTTCACTGGTAGATAAAGATTTGGGGACTTTGCATATTGTATGAAGTGTTTCATACACATTTCAGTTTTGTATGTGATGTTAATTACATTGTATTTTTGTAATCATTCTGAACACCTTTTCATTTTCAGGTGATTCTGCAAAGAGGAAATGGTCCTTCCTCTGTAAGAGGATGGCCACCTGATAGCAGTCTTGCAAGAAAGAAACTTTTAAATCAAATCCATTGACATCCAGTGATAAGATCTCCTTATGTGCACTGGAGCTTGTTCTACAGAATGTAATATTAAAGGTTAGGTTTCATTCTGCTTGAGTGGAATTTCTTAGCCAGGAAAACATGAGCAAAGACAGCCTGTAGAGATTTGACATGACAGCCATTCTCTTCTTATTGAAGTACAGCATGGATGGCACACGTCTATTTATAGCTTATTTGAAAACCTTTAACATTCTCTGAAGCTTTTAAAAGTATATTTCCCAGAGGAAGATTTTTCAAATCTACAGACTTTTCTCACAAGTTTTATAGCTGCCGATATAAGCTCACAGTGGCAGTATACTTTAGATGTATGACGGTTTCTGTTCCAGGCCATTTTAATAAAGCAAATTCCTCAGTCACGTGAATTTTCTGGTTTCGCTGTGTATATAGCAGTTGCTTATGTTACTATAGTTTTCTTACTGCACTAGCATTATATCTAAAAACATGTATTTAGCTTAACTAAAAATATTTCTAAAAAGCTAACAATCTGAGGAGTTAGAAAAATGACACCAGTAGACTCATTCAAAGCAAGATTGCTGCAAATTTTCAACTTGTAAATAATGCAATAAGATCAAAGTATGAAAGAAAAGATGTTGTAGTTTTTAAAATGACCAGCAAATGTCAGTAGTGTGAGAAGGGCTAGGAGTTCTGTAAAAAATTTCCAGTTTATGGTCTGGTAAATCAAGGAATTACAGACGGTACATTTTTAACATTTATAGAAATTCTTACAGTGTATATGTGATTGTAATTCTATTTCACCTTTAACTTGCAATGTAAATTTTATCTTGGCATTAAATATGAAGAGGATCTAGATTTTTCAGGAATCTAAAATCTTTCAAGAATTAAAATCTTTATTATTGGCTAATGGAGAATAATGTGATAGGTTTTGTTTAAAATGTCAATGCCTTAGAGGCGTGAATTGCAATTTTTACTTTTTAAAAATGAATGCCTGTTACATTATGTGTTGAAAGTTCTATAAATGCTAAGAATGCAAATCAAATCAGAGCATATGAGCTTCCTATGGACTGCAGCCTTCTTACAAATGTTCTTGATGGAAGTTCATTTAAACGAAACCAAAGCAAATGAACTCTATTTTGCAATGATATTTAGTTTAAACACACATTGCTGATGTGCCACTTTCTTAATGCAAATTCTTTTTCCTTCTTTAAGAATACTGTGGCTCATTTACAGGTAGCCTAAGTATCACGAGTCCCAGCGGTTGCTAAAGGAAGTTCCTTCGAAAATAATAGAGTAAACAGATTCATGAAATCCATATAAATTGGCACTTCTCATGTTTATGGTTGCTCTGGAGCTGAAGCACTTAAAATTTGAGTTTTAAGGAAAAAATGTCCTGATCTTTTCAATATGGTGTATAATAAAAAAATCTTTTTAGAGTGTGCATGTGTTCTTGAAGGATTTATCTAGCTTTAAAGCAATCTCTTTGATCTACAGCTTTCCTTTCCAAAGTTTAAGATAATCATGCTCCAGGTGGTGCAAAAACATTGAAGGTAAAGTTGGTCAATGAAGCAGGTCAGCAGTTGATCACTTTAAAATAACTTTCTTATAGTATGTTGTTATTATATTTACTGTTAGCTATTGTTATTAATCACATATGGCATCTAATTTAAAATATAAAATTTATCATACATATGTATGAAAGATACTCTCTAAAACTACTCCACTGAACTGAGCAAACTACTTAAAATGTGTAATATCTGAAATTATTATTTCTGAGATTTATAAATTTAGTATTCATAGCCTTCTAAATTTTTTCTTTTCAAAGAAGAAATTCAAGAGTCAGTGAACCACTTTCACACTCCAAATCACGACTTCACTATAAGAATAAAGCAGTGATTGCACAAGAGAATCTTCTTGGAAGTCAAAAGTATCT
This sequence comes from Dinomys branickii, assembly GCA_004027595.1. Taxonomy (NCBI): domain Eukaryota; kingdom Metazoa; phylum Chordata; class Mammalia; order Rodentia; family Dinomyidae; genus Dinomys; species Dinomys branickii. The sequence continues at coordinate 57,882 of PVLD010003021.1, forward strand.
CTAAACCTGTTGTTTGTAATTAATTTTCTGTCTCTAGCAGGACAAAATCTATCCTAATGTATTTGTTATAGAATTTCTATTTACAGCTATAACTGTTTAGAAACAACATCTTTGAAGTTCAAAAAGTACTGTTCTAAAATATCAATTTCTGTTTTAAATTGCTGTGTAACAGATTATGTATTCAAAATGATCAAAGGTATATATTTTGAAGAAATATATGACCATTACAACTTATGTAAGAATGTGAATGACATACTAGTTTTCATAAATAGAGCATTTAATCATGTCAAACATTTCTACTATGTTGAGTGTCTTATAATTAATCATCCTTAGATGATTAACAAAATATAGAACCGTGAAAATAATATTCAGATATATTTTCACATACTTATTTTCCATTGTGATCTCTTAAAATATGCCGGCATGCAGTGATTTGTTGACCCCTCCTTCAGCGATTGCTAGCTTCATTGCCTGGGACAAAGACACTTAATCCTACTCAAGTGCATAATTTATCACCCATTAGATGCTCTGCCCTCCTAGAGAGCTCATCTCTAGAGCTGATCTTAAGACTTCTAGTGTTCAGAGACAAAAAATGTTCTTATGCTATTACTTCTATGTATATCTTTAAAACATTTTATTACTCCATGGTTCTACCCTCCTAAATATTCATTTACTTTTTTAAATGTTTCTTAAAGTTTCCAATGCTGTAATATATTTTTAAAATACTTTTTAAAAGCCAGCTTTCATTTTTCAATTCAGCAAACAGCAGCTCATCTTTCTCCTGGTAAATTAACTCTGCTACTTGGGTAGAGTTAAGGTTTGGTATCTGCCTTTGCACTAAGATATCTGAGATTCCTTCTCCTGTATCTTTCTCTTCCACAGCTCAGTAGCCAATACTAACAGACCTAAACTTACCCAAATGGATTCTGTCATCCAGAGCTTTACATTTGGAACTGGTTACTATAGAGACAGAAGAAATGGATGGAATTAATTATTTTAAGTGAGTTACCCCAGATTGTCACTCAATTCCTATGGCTAAATCTTAGTGCTAATTTTCTATATTCTCTAAGCCCAGGTTTTAGATTTTTTTTCTTTTTTACTCCTATATCCTGTACTTTTCCTATGAATTAACATTTTCTTAGAAATAAAAGAGGCAATGCCTTTGTTTACAGCCAAACTTAAAATATACATAGTAATATTCTCCAGCAGAATCTTATTGAAATTTATGCATAACCAAAGCAAGGGGAATATGCACTCACATTAATTCAGATTGGAAAGTGAATTTTCAGAAGAAACATCTTTCTTGCCTTTTGATACAGGAAGTTACAAACAGTAAGGGTCAAAAATAGGAGGCATACAAAGTTATTTCTTGTGCAGCATAGCGTTCCCCATGCGATATGGGTTTGAGAAAGATTAAAGAGTTCATAAAAAGTTCTGTGCTCAAAGAAAGAATTTATTTTATGTAAATTAATCAAATTGAGGTTGTTGACACCAAAAGGAACACCTATTTACAAACTAGCTCACAGGAATCAGTTACAATAAGAACAGCATTTTTTGAAAATATGAATGAATCTCTCAAAATTTGTGATATGCATTTGCACTTTCTGAGTGGGATCACATTACCTAAACTTGATAATAAAAAGAATGTACTAAGTTTCTTCAAATATTGCGAGGTATAACCATAGAGTTATACCTAGATACAAACATCATACATGACCTTCTTCAAAGTAAAACAAGCCAAATATTAGTGAAAATATTTAATTTTGTGTTTCTATTTTGATAAAGTTAAATAGAACAACATAATGCTAACATCTTCATGATTTTATTTTCTTCATTTTAGGCAAAAGATTTATACAATATGAAGAGAAAACAGAATATTTTTTCTTCATTTTAATAAGTGAAAATATCAGATGTGATCATGAAAATTAACAAGAATTACAACGTATTTTAAGAAATATTAGGATGGTTTCCAGGAATAGGGAATAAGAATACTAATGAGAGGACAACATGTAGTAAAGATACAGTGATTCATAGTATTACAAATTTGAGACTGGTTCACATGTTAGAACAAAACATTACTGTTGATCATGAAAATTTTTAGTTTGCATTTTAACCACGTATTAAAATTAGACTGGGTATGGGCTTGTCTTCTATTTCATATTCAAAGCATTATGATACTAAAGTGTGGTCAAATTTTCCGCTTTTTAATTTCATCAAAATATTTTCAATAAGAATTGCATGACATATATTATAATTATGTGACCTGTGCAATTTTCCCAACAGTCTCTGATGAGTGTCCTGCCTTCCTCTACATGCATGTAGTAATGGACTGTGCAGAGGGCAATTGTCACGGTCACTATTCATTGGACAGCACAATGCAAATATTGTACAGCTTTGTCACTTTACATATGAGGTATTATTTCTCAGTGCATAGGCAAGTGATAGCTCTGTGCTGACAAACAGGCCTGTAGATATTCCTTAAATCAGTGAAAGGAAAAAATAATGTGGTTACAAAATATATTTAGCCCTAGGTCCAATATGTAAGATAAATATATGAGCAAACAAATATTACTATTTAACTAATTTTAACTTTAAAATTCTGTCTGACTTTATAGGAAAGCACCCTATATATAAGAGAGGCTCAATAAATATTTAAAGCATATGACAATACACTACATACCGATTCTATCAAAATATCTACCTTTTCCAATTAATTCAATAAATGTCATGGCTACTACGGACACAATGCACTGTACGATAGTCTAATGCTTGCCCCCCCCATACACATGCATTCAAGGATTGAAATTCTAGTCTATCAATAGTGTAAAAGTTGTTATTGGAAGGCTAGTGGAAATTATTAGTTTGTAAAGTCTTGGCCCTCTGTGAACACCATAGGACCTAGACAAGAAAAGTAAAGACAGTTTTATGGATATTAAATAATAAGGACAATGAGTTTTTTGTACTCAATTATGTCTAAGTATTACAAATCCAAGCAATGGAAGGAAGAACCAATCCCATTTCATTTACTGGAGACATCCTAGCTTAGTGGCAGAAGGCAGGACTACAGCTATCCATCCCAATGTGTGATAAAATTCTTGAAGTATCACCCAAGAGGAAGAGAACAGACATATGGGTAGGAACTAGAACTGTCCAAGAAAACCTGGAATGTGTGCGCATGTTTTCATTTTATCTTAAGTAAAGGGAAAACATAAAACCAATATAAGTCCCATAGAAAATATTTTAAAGAAAATACCAGATGAAGACTTACATCTGAAAAGTACTAAAAGAAGCATAGATAATGTGTAAGATTATGTGATACCCTTTAACAAGCCTTAAGAATAGCCAGTTCTAAGATATAATCAGATATATAGGAAAATATGAGATAAAAGTGAACGAATAACAAAAATGACAAAGTCTTTCAAGTAGAGAGGAGTAAGAAAGCTAATTTAAAACTATAAACTAGCCAGCATGATGGTATACACCTGTAATCCCAGCACTGGGGAGGGCGAGGCAGGAGGATCATCATGAGTTTGAGGCCAGCCTGAGCTACTCAGTGAGCAGAAGGCCAGCCTAAACTGCATAGCAAGACCCTGTTTCAAAAAGACCAAAAAAGGAGACAGTAAAGTAAATAAAATGCAATCAAATTTAGAAATATATATTAATGACAGAACAGAATATAACTGGCACATGGAAAATTGAATCGTTAGCAGGAGATCAACTTGAATATTGCTGGGAGACTTCGGTAAAAGTACACACCTTTCTATTCCTGGTTTATTTCACTGGTAATGGTCTCCTGTTATACATGTGTTGTTGCAAATGGCGGGGCTTCATCCTTCTTATTGCTGAATAGAATTCTATGGTATTTACATACCACATTTTATTTATTTTTTTTTTCATTATTTTAGGGAACTTTTTCCACTCTTGGCTTTTGCCCATAGTGCCGCAGTAAACATGGGAGTGCAGACTTCGCTTCGACAGGCTGATTTCCCTTACGTTGGACGTGCACCCAGCGCTGACCTAATCCCACTGACTTGGGGTGTGAAGAACCTGAGCATACAGAGCTGAGAGCACAGCAGTGGACACTGGAGATGGGGATTCTGAAGTAAAGGGGATGGGCGTAAGGAAGATTAGGAGGCACAGTGACACAGACACAAGAGAGAAGTTCTAGCGTCTTACTGTACCCTAAAGTGACTATATGTACTGGTCATGGGCTGGATAATTTTCTTTAAAATCAACCAGAAGAAATGACTTTGAATGTTTTCACCATAAAGAAATTAAGAATACTTGAAGGAATAGATTGGTTTATGCCGATTTAACATTGCAAATTGAATTTATGTAATTCAACTATCACATGGTCTCCTATTGTACAATTTCCTTTTATTAATTAAAATAAAAATAACGAGGTGGTTTATAATGACACTAAAAAAGGATAATCAAATAAAAGGAATCATTGATTTTATACTGTACAGGGAGGAAAAAGAGAAAAGAAAGTAGAGATGATGAAATTAATTTCAATGTTTCACTGGGATTCAATACAAATTTAAAGTAATTTAGAAATCCAAATACTTATTTTGAAATAATAACTATGAAATTTTAACAATAGAGGGGCTGGAGGTACAGCTCAGTGGGGTAAGTGCTTGCCGCTAAGCACTTAAGGCCCTGAGTTCGATCCCCGGTCCCGGAAAAAAAAAAAAAAAAAAAAAAAACAATGGAGAGTACATGTGAGATGTGTGATTTAAATCATAAGTAATATATACCAAGTGATTTTGGATTTTCTGCATATATTTTGGCATAACATAATCAACATATTTCAATCATATGCAAATATGCAAAAGGAAAAATAATGAATTGCCTTGCTTATATTTTAGTGTAAGTGCTGCCAAAGTGACCACATTACCTTGCTTATAAAGTGTATACTTATAATAATTATGCCTCTGTGATAGGCAGAAATTGCTTTTCATTTTCTCATTTATAATTTCTTATATTTTCTAAAGGTTCCATAAAGTGAGCAATATTTTTACAATCAGTCCGATTGCTTTGTGAAAGTGTACAAGAAATATAGAACAGGTAGAAGTAAGTCACCAAATTAGGAAGTGCGTGAAGTGGGGGTGTTCTGAGGAACTTGGCAAACATAATGGAGAACATATGACTTGCGCTTACTCTAAGCTTTCTTAGAGTTGCAGTTTTACCACTGCTTTGAAGCACATGTAGGAAATAAGTGTGAAAACAAGGACATGAATTTGGACCTAATTTTCAGTAGCAAAATAAAGAAAAATTCCTTCTAACTCTGTAACTAAGAAATGTGTTAATTTCCCCAGTGGATTCATAATTTTCCATTGCTTACCACTAAACTAAATTTAGATTTTATGCAAATCTTGGTATATGCTTTTGTGCTCTCAGACAGTCTACCTCTCAAGCGGTCTCTATTTCCAAAATGAAGGTTTCCATGCCTAGGTCTTCTTACCTGACTAGTTTTCTGTCTTACCTCATGCTAATCAATGCTTAATGAATCCCATATTTTGATAATACAAAAATCAGTTTTCACTGTGTTTGTAGCACAAGCAGTATTATGCATGACACTTGCTAGGCTACTGTTTCCCTACTGTCTGGATCCCAAATGCTTGAAATGAGATCTTCTAGGACCAAACGTCCATAGTCTTTGTGTATAATGGTTCAGAAAAAAGTTTCTGAAGCCTATTTACTGTCAAAGCTGTTCATAAATTTCACTAATTATCTGAATGCTAATTCAGTGAGTTATTCAAAGGCTGAAGTTAACTGATACCCCCGAAGCAGAGTCAAAATTATTAATAGATCATACAATATCATTATGTACATGTTTAAATTTCATAACTTCCTCATTACTAAGTTATTTTAAAACAGTGTTTGCCATTTATTGCTGATTACAATATGCAAAATAGCAATTAAGTGGCATTAATGTATCAGATTGATTTTTTTATCAATTATGTTTATGTGAAATTTACATTCTAGTCTTCAGCATAGAGCTTTTCTTCTTTCTTTTCAATTTACATGATTGCTAATTCAGAAGCTGTATCACTTTTTTTCCCTAAGTTTCAGTTGTATCATTTTTTTACCTGAATTTCATGATCGTTGCCAGTGGCACTTGACGGTAACTCTCTTCAAATATTTTAATGCAGAAGTCGAAGGAGAAGGAATGGAAGGAGAAGGGGAAGGGAAGATGAATAGGAAACAAGAGAAGAATGGAGAAAAGGAGGAAGAGGGAAAACAAGTCTAATTCTTGGGGTTATTTGGTTTGAATAAGTTTTGTCCAGATAATTCTAGCTGTGTGAAAATGTCTCTTCCCAGGTATATTCTCCTTTTCCATGATTCACCTAAGTGTGGCAACACCGCATGACATGATATGTAACAAGCAAGCAAGGGGCCAGCTGGTGGACTGACTTGTGTCACTTAGTGGACATCTGGAAAGTTGTAAATAAGTATGACATCAGTAAGACGAAAAGCCTGGTGTTCAGTTGGTGAGTAGGAGACCTAGGGCTATCATAACACGGTGCCACAACTGGAGAGGTTAAATGAAATAAGAGGCATTTATCATTTTATAGTTCTAGAGGCTGGAAGTCTAGAGTTAGGATGTTGGGGACACCTTTCTGTGAAAGCTCCAAGGTGCACCCTTTCTTGTTTCCCCCTAGCTTCTGTTGCGGACCATCAGTCTTGGGTACACCTAGGCTTTAAGGTGGATTCCTCCATTCTCTGCCTCCCTCACTGCATAGTAGAACCTTTCTGGGGACCTATGGATCTGCTCTTCCTTAAGAATACCAGTCACAGGGCTGGGGATATAGCTCAGTGGAATAAGCGCCTGCCTAGCAAGCGGAAGGTCCTGAGTTCGATCCCCAGTACCGCAAAAAAAAAAAAAAAAAAAAAAAAAGAATACCAGTCATATTGGGGCAAATAAATATATTTAAAAATGTTCAATATCCCTGATCAATTAAGAGATGCAAATTAAAATAATGCTAAGGTTCCCTTTCACTCCAGAAAGAGTTAAAATTATAAAAAATCAGCCAATAATAAATGCTGACAGGTCTGTGGGGAAAAAGGAATGCTTCTCTGTGGTTTGTGGGAGTATAGACTGTTGCAACCACTGTGGAAATCAGTGTGGAGAGTCTTCAAAATCTACAACTGGAGGTTCCATTTGACCCAGCTCTTTGGCGTCTTCCTGAAAGAATTAAAGGCATCATACCACAAAAATGCACACATATCTATGTTTATAGCAGCACAGTTTGTAACAGCTAAATCTTGGAAACAGTCCACCTGATCATCAACCAACGAATGGGTAAAGAAGATTTTTTTGTTGTTGTTTTTTGTTTTTTGGGTTTTTTTTAATACGGTGGAGGACTACTCAGCCATAAAGAAGGATAAACTTAGGACATTTCTAGGTAAATGGATGCACCTTGAGATTGTCCTCTTAAGTGAAATAAATTGAATACACATGTGTAAATATCACATTGTTTCTCTAGTGTGAGAAACCGAAAGTGTACATAAAGGCCAGAAGGTGTACTATGAAATAGGAAGAAAATGTCAAATGGGAAAGGGGAACAAGGGTGGGGGAAGGGAAGCGAAAAACAACTGAGAAAAGAAGGAAAACGTGGAAATGACACTTTTCTAAATGAGGTGGGAAGATGGGTCGATGGGAGTAGAAAGGGAACAAAACAGAAATGGGGATGACTCATGTGCAGGTACCACATCCCCAGGATGACAGCGATCCTTATGCATATTTAAAATATACCAATAAACATAATTAATAAGAAAGATCTACAGCTCCATCAGTTTTGTCCCAAATTACATGATTTCACGATTTTTATAGCTGAACAATATTCAATTTTCTATTCATGTCACATTTTATAGTCCATTCATACTTGAATGGACATTTTGGGGCGATTCCTTGTCTGATGTCAACCAAACTGTAATCCATATAGGACCGCAGATGTCCCTTAGAGATACAAAATCAACTTCCTTTCAATATATGCCCAGTTTGGGGATTGCTGAGTTATAAAGTTTTCTGGTTTTAGAGGAATCTCCACACTGACTAATTACGTCCCAACACCAGTGTAGAATTCTCTCTCTACATCCACAGGAACGCTTATTATTTTCTCATCTCTCTTCCGGCCATTCTCCCCGGTGTGAGATGATATGCAACTGTGTTCTTGACACGCATTTTTTCTGATGATTACTGATGTTAAACGTATCCCTATTAAACGCTGTATGCCTTCTTTCAAGAAATTTATATTCAGATTCATTTACCCATTTTAAACTATATTGTTCATTCTCATAGCTATTTGTCAAGCTTCTATTAACTGAAGAAAATTGTCCCAATAGCATTCGCTAAAGAGATTATCCTATCTTTAATGGCTGCTCTTAGTCCCTTTGTCAAGAGTAAACTAGCTGTACATACAGGGATTTATATCCAGAATTCCTATTTGGTTTCATCAGTCTTTGTGTTGCTATTTACATCAATAACGTACCATATTGATTGTTGTGGTTTTCCAGTGTGTTTTGGTGTCAGGTACGGTGATGCCTGTGATAGAAATGAGCTATTATGAGTCATTATACTTCCATATAAACTTTATAATCATCTCTTTTATTACTGTGAAAGATGCTGTTGATATTTTGATAGTGTTTGCTTGCATCTTTAAGAATGTTTTGGGTAGTATGGACATTTTAACAATATGAGTTCCTCTAATCCATAAACATAGGATCTTCCATTTCTAGGGTATGTGTATCTTCTACATTTGCTTTTTTTAGTACTTTATGATTTTCATAGTAGATATATTTCATTTCCCACGTTAAATCTACTCCCACATATTTTTGTAGCTACCATAAATGGGATTCTGTATTTTGTTATCTTTTCAGCCAGCTCACTATTGGTGTGTAAAAATATGACTGTTCTTTATACATTGATTTTATATACTACAAATTGATACTGACTTCATTTTTCATTCCCAATAGATCTTTTGCTGGAGACTTTGAATATTCTACATATAAATATCTGCCATCTGCAATCAGATGTAATTTGATGTCTTTCTTCCCAATTGGCATGCACTTTAATACTTTGACTTGCCTAATAGATCTGGTTAAAGTTTCCATTATTCTGTTAAGTAAGAGTAGTGACACTGAATGTTATTTCCATACTTTAGCAGTAACGCTTTTGGCTTGCATGATGTTGGCTGTGAGCTTGTCATATATAGCCTCCGCTGTGTTGAGGTATATGATATATCCCTTCTATCCCTAATCTGTAAAGGATTTTCGGCATGAAGAATTTTGAATTATATAAATGCTTTATTTCAATGTATACCAGGATGATTTTTACATAATGTAACCTATTCATAGGATGTGTTTTGTTTATTGATTTGTGTGTGTTAAATAATCAGTGAGCTCCTGGGATAAATCTCACTTGATCACACTGTGTACATTTTTGCTGTTATTGTTTTTGACTTGTAGTGTTTCAGTGAGAATTTTTCACCTGTGTTCATTAGGCTATACTGATCTGTCATTTTGTATGTGTGTGTATGTGTTGGTGTGTGCGATTTTCTGTTCTTAGTATTATGATCATGTTACCCTTTTGGAATGCTTGGAATGATCTGGATGTTTTCTTCTTTTCTATTTTTTTGAAGTAGTTTGAGAAGGATTCATCTTAGTTATTCACTTTTACAACTCAGCAGTAAAATTCTCATGTTCTGGGCTTTTTTATTGGAAGATGCTTTGTTAATAATCTCAGCATAAGTCTTTTCAGATTTCCTATGCATTAGTGATTCAAATTTGATAGATTGTATATGTTCAATTTTCTTCTTGTAGGTTTTCTAATTTGTTGGTATATACTTGTTCTTTATAATCCTTAATGATTTTTGGGCTTTTGTGATGTCACTTATAGTGTGTTTTCTTTCATCTCTGATTTTATTAATTTGGATCTTCGCTGACTTTTGTCTTTGTTAGAAAGCTAAAAGATTTGTTTATTCTATGCTTTAATAAAACCAACTTTCGGGCCTAGGATATACCTCAGCGGCATCAGTGCCTGCCTGGCAAGCATAAGGTTCTGAATTTGATTCCCAATACCAAAAAAGAAAAAAGCATTCATTTTATTGGCCAGTTGTATTTAGTCTACCTTTATTCATTGATGCTCAGATGTGTTGTTTCTTTCCTTCTAATTTTGACATGGTTTGTAGCAGACTTTTCTGTTTCTGTGAGTTTTATAACAGGGTGTTGTTTTGAAAACTGTCCCTTTGGTTTATACAGATGCTTATTATTACTTCCTATAATGCTTTTGTCATGTTCCATAATTTTTGCTATATTGAGTTTTAATTTTCACTTGTATCAAGAATTTTTAATTTCCATTTTTAATTTTCTGATCCATTAGCCATTTAAGACTATGTTGTTTAGCTCCCATTCACTTGTATAATTTTCAGAGCTCATCTTGTTGCCTTCTAGTTTTATTCCATTGGGGTCAGGGAGGGTGCATGCTCTGAGTTCAGGTTTTTTTCCCAAATTGTTGAAATTTATCTTGTGAGCTAATATGTGGGTTATCACAGTAAATGTCCCATAATCTGATGAGAAGACCATTCATTATACAGATGATGAATTAAATATCCCATGAGTGACTTTTAGGTGCATTCGGTCTATAATGAACTAGAACTGTGATAAATTTTGAAAACCATACTGCACTTTTAGTGGATATTTTGGTCTTGATGCTTTGTCCACTGATAAAAATGCAATGTTAAAATATCCAACTAAAATGTATTGTAGTTTGTTTTTCTCATTATTGACAATAATAACTACATATTTTATATAATTAGTTGCTTCCCTATCATATATATTATATATACATATATATCCAATTGTTATTTCCTCTTAGTAAATGGAAACTTTTATTACTTCATGGTAGCTTTCTTTATCTTTTACAGTTTTACTTAAGATGTATATTATCTGGTACAATTAGACACAGCTTGTTAATTGCTCCCCGACCTCTGGTACTGGCAGGAGAACTACAGGAATTTAAGTCCATGGGGGAGGGGTGTCCTAAGACCCTGCTGTAACAAGCACCCTTTGTGGCCGGGGCCTTTGCAGGAGGCAGCTGTGGCACTGAGCTGCATTCTTTGCTGTGTTTTCCCAGGTCCTGCGTAGGCCCACTATCAGTAGCAGCGGAACCAGGTGCCAGGACAACAGGAGCCTCGCCTCGGTGGTGACTGCCCACAGTGGAGTGTCCCAGCAGCGACAGCAGTGGTTCTATGGGAAGGGGGCAGTGAGACGATGAATCCTTAAGTCCCAGTTTGTAAAAGCTTAAGTTCTTCAGTTCTTGAGGAGAGCTCTCTTGCTCAACTGCACAGTTTATGCACTGTGGTACAGGGTGCTGCACAGACTTGGGGCTAGGCTCACAGGAGCACAGCTGAGCCTAGTTGGGTTTGTGAAATTACATTTTTTTGTGTAAGTGTGGTTTAGTGCTTTTGGCAATCGAAGGGATGACATTACATAGAGACTTCTTGTCCCTAGGGAAGTGGGGACTGTGGTTTTGTTCTCAGGATGGTCCTAGGGTATAGCATTGTATTCCTTGGAGATATAAAGGATAACTTTCTCTGAAGCAAAGCTAGCTTGTTAATTCCAGGAAACTCCTCATGGCATTCTGCAAGCATGTGGGGACCGTGGGACAGTGCTGTAGCTCAGATTTTCACTGTCCACAGAGATGAGGTCCTATAGACATCTTTAAGTTATGGTTTCCCAACAATGAGGAGTCAGTTTCCCCAGCCAAAGAGCTAGTATTGATATAGGGGAAATGCCCTCCCAACCTGAAAGGTATCTGGAACAAGTTCATGTTCTCTAAAATTGAAGAATGAATTTTAGGAACCACAGAGGTTAAGAGCAGAATATATTTATTGAAGGAAAGAAAGCTTCTGTCCGAGAGAGAGGGATAGAAGGGGGGCCTGAGTGGGTTACCCCTGAACCTGTCTTTTCTAGGGGTTTTTATAGATCAAAACCACCAGGTGAGGTGTGTCTGGGGGTGGGGAATTGCAAGGCGGGCATGAGGTGGGACAAAACTATGGTCAGCAACAAGAATTATTCATGTAAAATTGGTGAAATTGAGATCAAACGGGGAAGTGAGTCATGTAGCAAGCAGGCAATAACACAGAACAGGGGATTCTCCTGTAGGGGGTTGGATTAGTGACTCTTCAAAGTGATGGCTACCCATTTAGAATATCAGTAACTGAGGTCCATCCCTAGGGAAGTATGTGACTGCATCTGTTCAATCTTTTGTACACAGCAGGAGGTGTCTGTCTCTCCCACAGTTGGGAGGCATCTCATCTTCCCCACTGGCTGCTTCGAGGGCCCGGCCTTGTCTGACTGCCTATAATATTCTTATCTAACTCAGTTGCCTATAACCAAATTACGGTTGTCACATTCTCTGCTCATCTCTTACTGCTGTCACAAGTCTCCCTGCCCTATGAGGTCCTGGCTCTCCTTCACTTACTCACTTAGAAATATAGACATGATGGTCCTGAATCAAGGCCAGCAGTTTTCTGTAGCTGTTGGTTTCAAGCAGGAGCCTAAAGTGGTATCTTTCTATGGTCTGTTGGCCATTTCAGAACTTTAGAAATGTAATGGTCAATTCATTAGAAAGAAACAAATAGCTAAATGGATTTTACGAGAGGGCTTTGGGATGGCAACCGGGTAGGCAGCGGAGAGAGAACCTCCTGGAGGAATGCCACTCAGACAAAGGAATATAGGAATATAGCAACATGTGAAGGACAGAAGAGAAAGAGGTGGGTATCCCGAACTCAGGAAGGATCTGAAATGGGAATTGAAGCCCTCGGAAAGACTAAGCAAAACCTCTGCTGGAGGAAAGGATCAGACATCCCTATGGCACAGTCAGGGGGAGAGGAGAAGGAGGAAGTCACTGCTCCAAGCACACCCACGGCCTGCGCCCTCGTTCGGGCATTCGCAGCTTCAGCTTCAGAGGCCCACGCTCACGGAAGCCTCCTGACTCGGCCAGGGAAGAGCAGAGTTCCGAGAGCTGGTCCAGGGCTGGAGAGGGGAGGGCGCAGCCAGGAAAGGAGGCAATGGCGGTAGGGAGCAGTTGTCAAACCCAGTGTGAGAATGAGAGGTTGCCACAGCCAGTGGGGCAGAGTCCCCACCCTGCGGCAACCTTCCTAATCAGCGCCTGGAGAGAATCAATGCAACTAGTACACAGCCCACCACCCCCGGCTCTGCACCTGCCTCGAGGTGGTGGCCCCTGCCTCTCCACTGGGTGAGCGGCTACTGGTGGAGAGCAGCGAGGAGCCTCAGCGGTGAGCCGCGGTGGCTCCCAGGGATCCAGCCGAGGAGTGGATGGGGGCTGCTCCACTGTGGGCCCCACAGCTGCTCTGCTGAGGGCCCCATGGCTGCTCCGCTGTGGGCCCTGCTGAGGGCGCCCTGTGGACTGGACTTGCCCCCACCTATAGTACGTTGATGGTGTGGAGCCAGGCGGTCCGCTGTGAGCATAGGTGCTTTTCCACCTCCCACCATGGCAGTTTGTATACACCCATGTATGCTATAGTATAGTCTGAGGCAGCTATATCTCTTCCCAAGGCGAGAGTCCAGGGGTATAGATAAACCCAGGAATACAGTTATTATCACAGGGAAGATGACTGGTTGAGTGGTAGGGCAACGGAGATGAGAAAGGAGAAAATTGAATGATCAAATGGGCCATCATCTGTGTAACTGAGTAATATGTGAAGGTAACATTATGTAGGACAGCATCCAGAGCTAATTCCCCGCTAATTCTGTATAATTTTGTATTTTCGATATTGTTTATGGCTTGTTCTGGTTAAAAAAAAAAAGATATATAGACATGAATTTTTTTGCTTTGGTCCTTTGTGGAGTATGCAGTTGCAGAGCACCTCTCTTTAGCTATATTCAGCAGCTTTTATTTTTATAAAAGTATAATGTCTAAATCCAAGAGCATTCCAATTCCTCAGAAGGAGCCCCAAGTGTTCATAACAATTCAAATTCAAGCTTTTCCAAAAGGGAGTGAAAGTCCAATCCACGCGCAAACGAGGGTTCCTTTCCGCACAGAGAATGGAAGCTCCAGCTATTCTGTGTTTCTACTTGTGGTCTAATAAATAAGGTGAATTTTGAAGTAAAAAAAAAAAAATGCACAAAGTTTAAGCTGGACTATAATATGAAATTGTATGGGTAATGGACCAAGTTTGAGAATCTTCCTTTTCAAGAGTAGTAATTGATGAAATGGCAATTCTGTAGGGACCTTAATGACTGTCTGAGGGAAAAGAATAAGACTTGTCACAGTCATAAAGAAATCTGAGAAAAGTTGTAGCTGTTATTTTGGAAGAATGCATCTTGCACTTGTTAAACTTTGGGGAATCTTCTACATAGAAATGACTGCCACACAATTCATCATAGCTATATCCTGGAAGGAGTCTGTGTACCCAATCAAAAGGTGAATGGGTAAAGAAAATGTCATACCTATGTCTGTGTAATGGAATAGTACTCGGCTACAAAGATTGACAAATTCAACACATTAGCAGGAAAAGGGTGCACCTGGGAAATATAATGTTGAGGGAAATCAACCACACACATACGCAAGCATAAATACCATATCATAGCTCTCATTTGAGTGAGGCAAACAATAAACAAAGCGGATAACAAAGGATGGCTAGAAGGGAATAAAGGGATGGATCTCTTGAAATAGAGAAGTCAGCCATCTTTCTCCAGGTGTGTCGCCCACATGATCTCAGGACTGGCAGATCTTCCAAATTATAAGAAGGCGAAAAGCCAATTGGAATAAAAATATCACACTTCATTTGCGGTTGTAAATCAGGTTGTAACTTCATATAAAGTAATGCTTTAAAATTAAAATTATTTATTAGGTACTTAATTTGTAAATAAATTAAGGGATGAAGGAGACAAAAAACATGGGAAAATAAGCATCGATTATATACATGAAATGAAAGTAAAAGGTCATATCTTATGGCAAGAGGAAAGTTTCATTTCCAGACAGGTTCTGGGTGCTACAAAAATCAGTGAAAAGACCTTGGTGTCTTTAGGAATGATATATTACTGGATTTCAAATTTAGAAAGTTCCCACCAGAAGTGAATATGGACCAAAGACTCTGCACAGTTATAAGGATGCCTAATCAAACTCTCAAACCCAAAGTTTATAAACACTCTGAAATTAGAAAACACATATTTATTCAGTAATAATATAAAATAAGAGTATTTGAGAGAAAAGTGGAAGGTAAATTGCAGAGAAATTGCTTGCTTATAAGATTGGAAAGATGCTGGGAGTGGTGGTACACGTCTCTAATCTCTCAGCATTTGGGAGGCTGAGGCAGGAGGATCACTGTGAGCTCCAAGCCAGACTGGGCCACATAGTGAGCTCAAAGCTAGCCTGAGCTACACAGTTACACAGCAAGACATTGTCTCAAAAAAAAAAAAAAATGGATTGGAAGGAGATAAAGGAAAAAACTGACCACAGAGAAGAGACCTTAGCTTGGAGAAAAATTGTTTCAGAAGGAACAGAGAAATATCTACAGCACAGAGAGTTGCTAGATTTGGGGGTAAAATAGGAACATTGTAAGCTCGTCTAACTTCCCTGCTATGTTATCACCTCCTGGAGGAGAGAGGTTATATGCATGTTACCCTGTATTCAAGCATTGATTCAAAATTGAAAGTTGATAGGGATGGTTACATAACTGGATTAAGATCACAAAAAGTCTGCAAAATTTAATAAGGTTTATAAGTGAGTGGAGGCTTCTTTCCATTGTTTCCATTACAGCATTTCATAGAGAATTCACTTCCAAGACCCTATGAGAGTCAGCAGGACACAGTTCTTTGCTGCTTGCCGTCCTAGGCTATCTTTCCTCACTGGGTAGAAACTGGAAGCTGTTTTCAGTGATTTATCAAAGGTGTCTCTGCACAGAGATGCTCATAACAGGGTAACTTGCTTTATCAAGCATGTAAAGCAGGTTTATTAGCAAGATGGAAGTCAGGATCTTATATAACATTGTCGAAAATAAAATTCCATTCTATTTACCATTTCTTTCAGTTAAAAGTAACAGATCCTGCTTCCACTCAAGGGGAGTGGATGATACGAAGGTGTGAATACCAAGATCTGTGATTTGTGAATACCAGTACTGTGATTTGTGGAGGACCACATGACACATCTGTCTAATAATCCACTCTAAATGGAATGACCTACCTTTCTGTCCTCAAAAGGAAGAAAGGAAAGCAAGCAAAATCCTATAGTGAAACCAAAGGTCACAATATATGATTTCATGCCTCTAGTGAGTCTTTATTGCTTTCTAACTCCACACATTTGTAGATGTAAAGACAATTCTCCCAGGGAAGTTATATTTCTTTCAAACTTGACTCTTAGTTTTCCTTGAAATTTATTTTCACTACATTATCAATGACCTGTTTCATTCTCCCTGTAACTAGTTATTTTAGTGTCAATTGGAAACCTACCAGTTCCTTGGGAAATCAATTTTTATTTCAAATCCATATTATTGTGTCCATTGATAATTAAAACAACACTAGCTATAAGGACGATTGTGAGAATCCAACAAATGTTCATGGTGTCAAAATGCCTCAGGTACAGAGCATATTTGGGGTAGTTTTAGAACCATTACCAAATAGAAATAGATGAGCTTTCCAGTAGTACGTTTAATACGTTGTGCATTAATAGAGGTAAAGTTTTAATACTTGGCACCATCTAAAATCTCACATTGTTATCGGGAATTTTACTGTACAGGAGAACCTGCAGTGAGACAATGAAGCTTACGTTTCCATAGCCTTCATGTGGAAGGCTTCTGATGCTAGCGAGCTCTACGCCAGCGACAGGAGCAGCTAGGGCCAAAGACGCAGCTCTTTGCTGAGTTACACAACACTACTCACATTCAAGTCCCTGTGAATCATGGTTTGCGAGGAATCCTCAAGAAATAAAGTTAACATCAAGCAATTCCAAGAATTTTATCTCTGGCCGGAAGCATTACCTACATAATCAAATTCATAGTAATTTATAAATACAGGTTTATTTAAAAAGTGTTAGTTTTTCAAACAAGATATTTATTTCTATACCATTTCTTCTATCTGTGAATTTATAACACTTTTTCTCCCAGAGAACCTCCTAATCGGTACAAACTTTTGCTCCCACAAAATTTAGATCTGCCTTGAAACCTCTAAAGACTTTTATCAAGTTTTTTGTCGCTATCTATGTCCTGTGTATATGATCGTTGTGCAAATCCTCTGAGTCAAACCTCAGTACGGCCACTTTAAGATTTAAATTCTGTCTCTCCTCCAATAGAAATATCCTTGCTCCTGTAGCTTCTGAATGAATATACTCACCTGCGGGACCTCCTTACTGTTGTAGATCTCTGATGCTTATTAATTCAGAGATTTTTCAGGATAATATTTAGTTATGAGGCTCATTTTTAAAACCTGCATGAGGAAAGAAGAAATGGCCCCTCATCCTAATCCAGGAAAAATTAAGAGATTCTCTTTTTCTTCCAGCAAGGGCATAGAGATAGCCTACATAATCCCTCTAGCGGGAATTGCAGATGAAAAAGGTGAAAAAGCTCTGAAATGTTGGGCTGCGTCTCTCTGGCAAACAAAGGACTCTTTGTTCACAGAGTCTGAGTTTCTGTACCATGCTGGGGAGCGGGGAAGCATTCTTAATTCCTGCGTCACCAGAGCATCTGGACTGTCATAGCTGATAAAATTTGAGATATAGCCTTCGAAGAAGAGCAAAGCATATGATCTCCCTTCATTGTGCCACTTTGTATCTTGCTTTGCTTCCTTCCCACAGCCACTTTCAGCCAGGCTCACCAAGGCTTAATTGATGTCTAGGGTGTGGAGAGAACATAAGGTCTCCCTTAGTAAAATACGTTGTTGATTGTGCTCAAGAGAAACACCTTCATAATTCATTAGCCACTTCTGGGAATGGAAGCTATTAAGTTCGTCGCAGAAGAGGAATCGTGCAACAAATGAGTTTGTTTTTACTATGTTTTTTTTCTTTTTCATCCTCCAAGACAGAGGACTAAAATTTTGGAATGGATGAGAATATAAATATATGGTTGACCAAAGAATGCATTTGGTGTTAGGCTAAAAAATCAAGGTAAAATAAACTCTGTCAGTTTGTGTTTAATTCTGATTTCACTGATTTTAAAAAGATGGATGGTGCTTCACAAATAAAGTCCATTTCTCCAGTCTGGGGAGTTACTTGTTGCTTTTTTGTGTGCCTACAATCTACTTATGAAGTCCACACAAATTGTTCCAGTGTCTGATATATATTTCAAATTTTTTGCTCTTAAGAAAGTTCCATAAGAGAATCAGGTATAGATTCCTTAGACCTAATATTTCACCTTTCCGTTTTTATTTTTATTTAGATCACCATTAATTGATTTCTTATATGAGAGCAAAGGGAAAACAAACATTTAGAAAACTAAGGTTCAGCTAGTGAATAGTAGGTCAGGCTCTTGTGCACTTTATCAGGCATCTGGAAGGTTCTTATGAGTACTACTCCCTTCTCGGGAATATGCAATAATGACTAGGCTAACAGATAGTGACTCCCTGAGCTCAGCCACAGGTGGAGGACTTGCATGCTGGAAGCGACACTTTAAGAAGAGGCAAGTGACTCGCTCATCCTGGATCTGCTACCCAACCTGCAAAATCAGGTTAATATATTGAGCACCAGGAGGTAAATTTATCAAATGTGGTTGCAAAGTGGTTTGACTGCATTAACTGATATATGCAAATGCTAAAAGCCACAGAGGTTACATGGATAAGTGCATATGATTTCTGAACAGAAGAGGGAGAGGATATTTTAATATAAATGGACAACCGGTAGGATGGAGCTCACTTTAGCTGGGCATCAAGCATTGAAAGAACAGAACCAGGAGTGAAAAAGGCTGAGAAGATGCGGGCTGGTGAGAGGAATTGCTGACCAAAATATTGCAAAACATGAAAGACAAATTGATCAAAGACATGAAAAGTAAAATCTTTTGAGATTTTCTATTTTTTGTCTTTTTTTCACTGCACTCAAATTTATGACCTTCCATAAAGCACTTAAACTTTCTCATTTTCAGATGTTTTGTTTTAGGAAGTCCTCTATTGTAAGTTCATGCCTCTATGAGCATTTCACTTTCAAATCTCTTAATTGGTTCTGATTGCAACTTTTGTGATCTGGTACATTTTTAGTTTAACAAGCTGATTTCTGTTATGCTAGAATTAAAAAGCGCATCATGTGGTTTACATAATGATAAGGAAGAATAAGAATACAAGTGTGTCTTCTTACTCTTTAGTGAAATAAATCATAAACTTATTAAAATGCTCACTTACAAGGGATTGATAGGAACTAGAAGACAGTGACTGGAATGTGAACCAGAGTTTTCTCAATAAACTAGCCGAAGACTGGGATCTATTATATATGTTTCTGAATATATATAATTTTTACATTAGTTAAGGTTTTTTGTACATCTTAGGTAAGCATGATGACATTCATCATTTGTACCTGTACATAATATATTTTGATTTTTTCTCACTCCTTTTCTCTCCCTTCAACCCCTCTTCTCCTCCTTATTTACAAATCTTTGTTTCCATTTTTTCCATTTTTTTCTTATTTTTTCTTTCCCCTTCCTGTCTTTCCCCTCCCCCTCCCTAGTTCCTCTTTCCATTTGAACATTTTCTTCCTGTTTCACAGTCTATTGTACTTTTGGGTCCTTTTTTATACTTTAAATTTCTCATACCAGGAAATAGTGCTGTTCACACACGTGTGTCCTATTAATTTTACTTATGAATATGGTCTCAAGGTGCATTCATTTACCTAGCAATGTTTCAAGTTTATCCTTCTTGAAGGCTGAGTACTACTTCATGTTACATCTATGAAACCATGTGGTCTGAGTTCCCACCGGCTGCTGAATTTTGTTGTTTAACTCCAGCTGAGTTCATGTTTGCTTCCCCTCCATCTTCTCATCATCCTTGCTAGTTTCTTCAATTCCAACTTTCACAGAAATACTATTGTATCTCCCTTTTTTTTTCTTTGTTCTTTTGAGATAGGGTCTCACTATATAGTTCAGGCTGGTCTTGGTCTCACTTTGTAGCCCAGGCTGGACTCAAATTCTCAACAATCCTCCTGCCTCAGCCTCCCGACCGCTGGGATTACAGGTTTGCACCACCTTGCCCAGCTCTCCCTTTTTAAACTGTCAATTTTAGTTTGCCATGTCCTGCTCTCCCTCAGTCACTACAATGTTCCCTTGCATTAACCTTCTGTCCACTTTATTCTATTCCTTTTGCTCTTCCTCACGTTCCACAGCCCCCATTTTCCTGTCCTTTTTCACTTTACAGGGACATAAATATATCAACAGCTCTGACAAGCTCATAGTTTTCTTCAATCTCAAAATACACCTCTCTTTTCCTTTAACCCATCCTTGTACCCACAAATATCTTCTTAAAACCCTTAGCACTGACCCACCAATCCTCTTAGAAGATCTCTAACAGAATCTGACCCCCTCCATCTCTTCCAACCATTCCTCCTTCCACATCATAGAATAAATGCTAATAACCATTATCAAGTGGGCTGCAAAGAGTTTTGACAGAGGGTGAAGGTGGAAATCCAGAATTGCCACATATAAGCAATGCCTGATCAGACCTACTGATGCTATTATAACCAAAGTAATTCTTTGTTTATAAAACAGGGCACAGATTCCAAACCACTTAAATTAATTAATAAATAGCTAAATATCATTTTTGGACAAATAAAGAAGACGCATCCTTGGAATTCAGTATCTTACTGAAAAGATATTCATGTTAGTAACAAGATCTCCTCATGTGGCTTGATCTCAACCCTCAGTACCAAAAAAAAAAAAAAGAGAAAAAAGTACATATATATCTATATGTATGAAAACAAGGGTACAAAATCCTTCCCAAGCTCTCCCAGCTCTCCAAAGACAGATCCAGAAAGGAAAGCAAACTCCATGGAGCAGAGCATTATGAATTGATTAGAGAACAGTTAAGGATTCTTGGCGAGTTCAAAAGGCATATGACCCACGACCAGTGTAGATAATGTGCCTAAAAGTGTATCTTGACTTAGTACAATTGTCTTCCATGTTTTATATGTTCTTTGGCCAATTAGTCTGGTTTTAAATCTCTATATATGGTAATTAATTGTATAAGGTCTTATAACATAAATAAATCTAATGCTGGAAATATAAAGGGTGTGGGAGGAGGGGAAGAGAGCGGGAATGAAATGTGTTATGCACACTTACCAATCCCCCACAGTGAATGTAATCATATGTGCAGTATTCGTGTACTAATACAAGTCGAGAACAAATGACCCATGTGGATTTGGGAGAAGTAAATAAAATGCAGACTTACTGACCAAAATGTTTCAAAACATGAATGACAAATTGATCAAAGATATAAAATTCAGGACAGGATTTCAGGGAGACATATCAGATATAAAAAACTGTATAGAATTCATAAGTTGCACAAATAACCAGTGAGAAGACCGGATTACTGAAATCAAAGACAAAATGATAAATTATGAAGAATTCCTCAGAGAACCATTAAGAACAATTTGAAAAAAATTTACTCAACACCCAATAGACAAATGACAAAGAGTAAGAAGACCAACCCAAGGCTAAATGAAACTAGAAAGAAGACAATAATACACTTGAGACAATAAATTCAATTCATTTCCAGAAATTATATAGAAAATTTCCAAGCACTCTGTGAGGAATGAACTCTATGCAAGTAAGCAAGGTTTACAAAACACTAACCATGATGTAAAGGAAGCTCCCTGCTATTTATTATAATTAAAGTGTCAGATGTCTCAACACTGCAATTTTCCAAAATCACACTTCCTCGCTTATGCTTCTCACAAAGTTGATTTTTTGAAATATGCACTATAGTACTGGTAGCCTTAGGGTCTCAGGAATTCTCCTTCTATGCTGCTCAGAAGTGGATAAACCTCTGTTCACTCAGAGCAGAGCTCTTTTAGAGCTGAGTAGGAATCAACCTTCTTGGAAAGTTCAGCAACAGCAATATTTTAAGCCCATGTCAGTGCTGTAAATTTTGTTTTTGTTATTGTTTTCTTTTCTTTTCTTTTTTACTACACTTTGCCACAAAAGCTGCTCAAAGAAATCAAAGGAAGTGTTTTGGTTTCAGTGCGTGCAAGTGTAAGGGACATGTCTGATCCATAATCTGTAGTACTCCTTGTACAAAATACATAGACATGAGGTCATAGAGATTTTAAGCATTTAGCATATAGTGCTAATATATTGAAATCATGTGTTGAGAATAATTTTAGTGGTTACCAAACTGAAATGGTGCTTCTCCAGTAAATGACACTGTAGCAGGGTCACTGCCAACAAAAAGCCTGTTGTATTTTACTTTAAGTACGACAACCTTAAATAAAGCATTAATGATTGAATTTCCTTTGGTCACATGTGACCATGCTAACATACAGTATTACATTTGAAATGCTAAGTACAGTCCTTCACTAAGTCAGTGTTTAATGTATAGTAGCTGCTGTCTATGTAGCTCAGCTATTTGTTTGCTGTTGCTTGCTCTTCTGGTATAATTTCCTTCAAACTGAATTTTTCCTCATCATTTTATCTTCAACATTTAGTGTGTGTCCTAGAGTACCAACTAATGAATTTGCAATAAAATACTGGTTGACTGATCAACTAAAAGCCCAATCTTCACGCAACTGTAACTAAGTGCCTAAGTTATAAAAGTGTTTTGTTCAAACAATGTAGTTTCTGATATCTTTAAGGTTTATAGTTTTAAAATAATTTAGCTCACTTTGTGTTATTAGGACAATCATAACAAGTACCGCTTACTAACTATTCACTTTGTGCCATGTACAGTTTTACACTGTTGACTTCAGTATACAAACACAGACACTAATATTCTCACCTCGCACTTGAAAAGAGTGTAGATAGGTCAAAGAACTAAGGGGAAAGGGCCCGCCTTTGTCCTTATATCTGAACCTTAAACCAAGCACATCTCTTACATACTTTTTGCCAGGAGTAACTTTTAGAAGTAGGTTACAAAAGCAAACTCAAGCTCTCACACCATTGAATATGTCCATAGTTTTTTAAAACCCTTTTATAGTTTGTAACTACATTGGGAAAAGGCAGATTTACTTTAGGTGTACAGCTTGGAGTGGGGTGTGGAGATGCTATTTGAAAGGGCAAAGTTTCTCAGAAATAGGGCTATTTGTGTTTGCCAAGCTGTTTCCTGTGGTTAAATAAGAATTAGGATACATCATAGATAAATGCTACATAGGCAAAATGTCTTAGAGGTGCTTTAATCAGTGGTGTATAGAAAATTTGTGATAGAGGCTGGGAATACATGCTTGCTGAATCATGGGCCAAAATAGATGTGGAAAACTAATTACATTTAGATGAAATGGGAAAGCAAAATGGATACCTGAAAATCTTGCAGGATGAAGCAGAATTGAGCCTGACAATGGAGAATCAGACACAAAGATGCAAATATTATTTTGGAGTTTTAAATGTCATTTCTGCTCACTTAAATGGAGGCAAGGCATCAGCAATCCAACACATCCACATAAGACTTTCAGCGCTGACAGTGAAGCGAGTGCCAGAGAACATCACCTGCATCTGCTTCCCAGATATTCAGTAAATCTGCTGTCCCTTCTCTGTGATGGAAGCTACTTTAAGGGATATAAATCAGTGTCCTCCAAATATGAAAATGTATAAACTATGCTTAGTATAATCATGCTAGGATCTAAAATTTTGTTTGAAGTATATTGTTAATTCTGCATATGTCATCTGTAAATAATTATTACAAATATTATTGATTAAGTTTATTTTGGACAGTAAATTACAAAGAATACCGCATAAACAACTGGTAGATTTTGTCTTATAAAAGGATAAGATGAATGTTTTAAAAATATGTATGTATAAAAACATTTAGTCTTTTTGAAGGTATCTGTATCTATATGGTAAGATATATACATATAGAGAGAGACAGATACATATTCCTTGCAAAGTAATTTTTCCATAAAGTTTGTGTACCCATATCTATGAACTTGCTTTTCTTCAGAAATTAAATAAGAACTAGTTTACATGAGTATACAAAATAAAGCTCCAGCCTAGGCAAAGTGTACAATCTACCCTTTAATATGTGTAAATTATCTTAGATATCAAGACAAAAAATGTTAGAGTGAAATCCAAAGTAGTACTCAGTTACAAACAATGGTTTTAAGCATTACTATGTATTTTCTCCAGAACATTACTTGTGGTAACTAGCACTGCTTTTTGTTTTTATTTTCTAATTAGAATGATAAAATAGTATTATCTGATCATTTATCTAGTAGTAATAATGTTAACGTACATTTTCTCCCAGTAGAAATTCATACATTATCCTTTACTTACCTTAGTTATTAAAAATCTAATATACATAACAGTGGAGTATACACAAAGTATTACACATGATTGCTAAAATTAAAGGAATCAGCCTGTTACTCAGATGTAACAAAACATGTAAACAAAATGATTCTTAAATCTGTGTAGGTAGAATTGGCCGTGGTTAGGAAGGACAGTGATGTAACTGAACCATTTAGAAAAAGAAACGTACAGAAGAATAAATGAAGATAATTAAATTGAAAATTAAAAGATTGGTAGAAACGAAGTAACCTTCCACATGGATTATCTTCCGGTTGCAAGATAAAAAGGTAGGATATTGCAAAGTCTATTCAGAGCTCAAGATGCTAAATAATAAAGTTGATTGAAAAAGTCACGTTGCTATTGGCTGGAAAGGTAGGACTTTAGATTCCAGATTACAAAATCTTGTAAACCATCATTTTCCAGTGTCCAAGAAACATCATTATTCCTCTGTTGCTGGCAGAGGCTTTTGAATAAAGTCTCCCTCATCTGCTTCAAATAGAATAAATTTACATTTTGTCCTCATAGCTTTGAAGAATCCATGAAATCAAATTCCTTTTCAGCTTTGTTTAACTGTCCTCCCAGTTACTTGTGCACTGAAATTCATCTCTTCTTTTCTTTTTTTCCTTTCTCTTCCCAAAGCATTGCACAAATATAGCCTTCATCAGTGAGGAGTCACTGGCTTTTACAGCAGTCAAAGGGCTTGACAAAATCAATGAATTTGGGCTGGAAATATAGCTCAGTGGTACAAGTGTCTGTCTGACAATTTGAAGGTTATGAGTTCGATTCTCTGTACAAAAACAAACAAAGAAAAACAACATCAAAGAACTCAAAAGAATCATTTTCTTGCACTATATGGAAAGAATGGGTACAAAGCTGGGGTGCAGAGACTAGAGACAGAGATCCCCCCAAAATTAGCCAGATTATCATAAATTAGTCCTAGTAGGATGGCAGAGAAGATAGGACCATCAAGAACAAGGAATTGGAAGTCTCTGGTAGTAAATTAAATGTAGATGTTGGAGTACAGGCAAAATGGAAAGAATCTTAGTGAAACAAAATGTCAAAAATCATCTCTCACATACTGATGTATACTCAAAGTCCTGCAGAGCAGAACTTGTGCATCCTGAATCTTCACCTCACTGTTGTAATAGCTTGGCTGCCAGAGAATTACGAGTATCAAGCTCTCAATTTATATTTTTACCTCTTTTGCAGTATTTCAGACTTTTGCACATAGGTTGGAGCTCCTCGTTAGTGCCTGTTAATCAAATTTCTCCTGACTTGCAAATGGAAGTCAAAACCTTGTGGAAAATGATTGGCACAATTCCCTTCTTTGATATAACCTGAATGACACGTGTACATTTTACACGTACATCTTTCCAGTGACTCAGTCTTACTAAATTAAGGTCAAAGAAAATATATTGGGTATCATGCGTGTAAGATTTACTTTAAAATACATCTAAATGCTTTGAAAATCTTTCATTTGGTGTCAGCAAATCACCATCATGAAGAGATATGTGATCATTTTTTTATTGACACTAATGTGTGACACGGAAGATGTGGGAGTAGGAGTCATCGACTGGACAGAATTTCAATGTTTTAACTGCTCATTAGTCATGTAGCCTGAGGCAAATAATTTCAAGGACCTGCGCCTTTTGTTTAATTGCTGTACTGCAGGAGTAATTATCTTCACGTCAGTGTCTGCGCAAGGCTTTTGTCCACGTGGAATGACAAGCTTGAAGCCAGGCACAGCAACAGTGACCGAGGTGCTTAAATATCCTGCTCTATCATGTGTCTGCTTTTGAACAATTGAATTCACTGAATTCTTAAGCTGCCTCTAAAGCCTGTATTAATTTTTCCTTAAATCATTTTGCCACCTTCCATTTCTGCCCGCTTTATGAGAGCGATTCTTGTTTTCTAACACTTTTTCCTTCTACTCGTAATGACGAAGGTTTATAGATTTATCGTCTTCCACTGGCTTATCAGTCTCACTCTCGGGAATGGAAGGAAGCACGATTATTTCGAGAAGAGCTGACTCAGTTTTAAGAAAACTTAGGTCCAGATCTTTCTGGGAAAAAAAAAAAAAAAAAGCTATTGGAAGTGAAATGTGTGACTTTGGA
Source organism: Dinomys branickii (assembly GCA_004027595.1). Taxonomy (NCBI): domain Eukaryota; kingdom Metazoa; phylum Chordata; class Mammalia; order Rodentia; family Dinomyidae; genus Dinomys; species Dinomys branickii. Next base: position 84,424 of record PVLD010003021.1, read on the forward strand.
TCAAAATTTAATTCCATAGTCTTAGAGATGAGATACACATGCTCACTTTTTAATCAGATGTTTTCCTCAGAACATCATTTTAAGTGTACGGCCAGGATAAAATGGTAACAATAAAGCTTTGTGACTAACTTCTTTACTATCAACCGTGGAAAAATCTCTCTTAACCTAGAGGAAAGTAGAGGAAGATGGGTAGAATTCACGGCTTAATTAAAAAGACTGCCTTCTATTTTGTATCGTTTGTGTAGCTTTATTTCCTTCGATGCCACTGGGGAAAAAGCAAACTACTCTTACTTTGTCTGAGACTGTAGCGTGACCACCTTGACGGAAACACCAAACGTCCCCTCTTTGCTTATTTATTAAACAGAAATTACTGAGCACCCACCTTGCAAGAGTTGAATGGCAAGAATAGTTCGATACAACAGACGGAGAGGACCAGGGTCCCTGCGCTCCACTGAGATTTCTTGTTAATGTTAGAAAAAGAAAGAGAAGAAACTAGAACGCAAACTTGGTGAAGTTAGAGAATCATCTTCTCTGCTCCCATTTTATCTCCAGGCAAAGAATGGAACCGGCATTAAGGAAGTTCTAATAAATATCGATAAAGTAAAATACAGATATAATTTAGCGAGTACAAATATATTGTGTGGAGAAGGACATTCTTTGATTAGAAAGCACTTAGGACACAATGATTTGTTTATTAAAGTGAACTGAAACCTTTTACCTGAAGATAAGAATCCATGGATTAAGGAAATGTATATGATTATCACGTTGACCAAAGGTGGATCAACAGCTGGGGATCAATCTATGATCCCCAGCTGAACTGAGTGAGTGTGGTGCTGGGTGTGGGAGGCCCACCTGGGGATTGTACTAATTTATATTCCCACCAATAATATGTAAGACCTTTTCTTGGTTTCTTCCTACAGGAGCCAATCTTCAACTCTTTTTAAGCCAATTAACTCCTTCCAGAGTTTAAAAGTCCAATTTATTTTACTGTGTTTACCTAGAAAGTATTTGTGTCATTTTAAAATTAGCACACAGAGATTTACCTCCAAGCATCATTCCAGAGTTGAAAAATCAAACTATCATTACTCACCAATTTCCAGAGACTGAACTGCAAAAGTCTGCTACCGGCAGTCTGCATCGTCATCATGAAATGAAATGTACAGATACAATATAGTAAACGTTTTGAAATCAAAATGGCTTCCTCGTAGAGATTCTTTTTGAACAGTTAAGCTTTATTTCCTACTTACCCGTTTCCTTTATTATAAAAGGACAGTCATCTAAAAGTTTTTGTTGCATAGTTGGCCAAAATAAATGATAGTGATTGTGTTGGCTTGTGTCTAGAGGTCCCTCTAAAGCATCTTCTGCTCACAGGTGGGGTTTTTGGAAGGTGATGGGATCTAAGGTGTGTGAATATGGATGAAGGGTGTGTGATAACTGAATGAGTCCACTGATTGGTTTAGCTCACTAAGAGTCACAGAAACTATGTGTGCTTTTTGCTTCTATGTGCTCTAAGTATGCCTGTTAACATGTGTTATGCTATGGACATGGGTTTTCCCCAACTTTCATGTGTTGGAGTTCGGTTCCCTATCTAAGGATGTTGAGAGATAATGAGCCCTTTAAGAATCATTTAGTTCATGAAGGCTCTGCTCTTCTGAATTAACATAGTATCTGGGATTGGTTAGTTAGTGTAAAAGGGTTTTATATTTTAAATATTGAGCTTTCTCTTGCTTCCTCATTAGTACTATTACTATTTGCATATTCTTCCCTTCAGCTTTGCTGCCACCCAAGGGGTACACCACCCTTCTCAGGGGCCATGCAGAGGCTGCCACCACACTCCTGGACTTCTAAATCTAGGAGCTAAATAAGCTGCTTTTCCTTATAAATCACCCAGCTTCTGAATTCTGTTACAGCAACAGAAATAAGACTAGGTCAGTGTTTCAGGTTCTACACTCACGCCCTGTCCAAATCATCAATTATGAGTTGTGATTGGATACGTGGTGATTGCTAGTTTTTAAAAATTGCTTTGGTAAAAGACATATTGCAATGTTTTTTGTTTCCTTTTTCTATTAGTGCATGTTTGTGGTACATAATAAATACATATGCAACAGGTGGGTGATAGAGGTGCACAATGCATCTTAATTCTCTTTCCACCCCCTACCCCTCCCTCCTCTCTTCTGAGTATCTCTTGGCTCCTTTCACAATTGCAAAAGATTTATCTCCCTATTTTCTACTATCTACATTTTCTTTGCTTCTTAACTTATTTATACTTTGGGTTACTCATATAAGAGAATCCGTATGATATTTACCCTAGTGTATCTGACTTACTTCACTCAACATTATTAAGGTATATCCATTTTTTTTTTTTACAAATGACTCAAATATAACCTTCTGGGCACTTTATGAGAGTGCTGAAATTCCTCTTTCATGCCTTTTGTTGCACTGTCCTGGGTGCCCTGATGTCCTAAATCATTCAAAATATTCACATTTCATGGTCATTTTGACTGCAGGGAAGGGCCAGAAGTCATATGGCTCTGGATCCTGTGAATAACATGGATGAGGATATACCATAAAGTTTTCATTGGACAAATTATCATAAATATTTAGAGGTGATACAAAAATATGGTGAATTTCAAACTTAAAAAAATTATTAGAGTAAAAGACACATTGCCTTTAATGTCTTTATAAACACTCAGAATACTCCATGTCATTTTGAATAAACTTACCCTATGACTCTTGGTAATGTGTCTTTTATGGTAATAAGCCTTTTAATTTATACATTCATGTATCTTTTGATAATACTCTGTACATGTTAAATACCCAATGTTGAATTTGAAGCAATATAAAAATATTAGTGGATATTTTCTGACAGAGTGTTAGTTGAGAGAGAAAGAGAGACAGAGACAGAGAGAGGCAGAGACGCAGATTTTTAAGATGAGGGTGCTAACCCCCTTTCCAGTGAGTTTCTGCATTAACTGACTAAAGTTACTCCCATCTAGCTTTCAGCTATGCTGTTTATGAGCCACTTGAACACAATAAAGTTGAAAAATAGGAGAAGGGAACCTGAAGATAGAAACTAGCTGAACAGGCGAATAGCCAGCAGTGTGTGCAAAATTAAGACAGGGAAAAAAATCACCCGAACCTAAAAGCCTCCCAAATGGTTCAGAACGCAACTGAGATAATGATATGCTATTTCCCACAAATATCTAATGGCTCCAACACGAGAAACTGACATAATGAACGGTCTTATTAAAGTATAAAAATCACCCAGGGAACGTGCCTGAGCAACCCAATCTCAGCAGCAGCACTTAACAGGCAGCTCTTGGATTGATCAGTGAAGATTTCAGGGCTTCTTACTTTATGTTGAACCTAACAATTCGCAGCTCTCTGCAACTTTCACCCCTAACAAAGAAGCACACACACGCTGAGAGAAAGCAAAGTTGCAAACTGTTATTTTAAGACATTTGCATGGAAATTTAATACAAATATCAGCTGTCATGCAATGCTGGAGATGAGTTATAAGTGAAGTTTCTAGACAAACACAAATGTAATTTAAATACAAGAAAATAGTGAAGACTTCACATTTTGGCTCAAAGTAGTATTTGTTCTCTAAAGGTTATTGAGGGTGAAAATATATTTACACTTTCAATGATTCACATTTATATCCCTTATCCTACCTTACAGCAACAATAATAATAAAAAGAATGAGAAGGAGGAGGAGGAGAAGAAGGAGAACTAGAAGGAGAAGGAGGAGAAGGAGGAGAAGGAGAACTAGAAGGAGAAGGAGGAGAAGGAGGAGAAGGAGAACTAGAAGGAGAAGGAGGAGAAGGAGGAGAAGGAGAACTAGAAGGAGAAGGAGGAGAAGGAGGAGAAGGAGAACTAGAAGGAGAAGGAGGAGAAGGAAAGCTAACATATTCAGGCTAGGATTACCATATTTTCCCAATAAAAACATAAAACTTCTAGCAAATTTTGAATTTTAGATAAGCAATGATTATTTTTTAAATGTTTTGCCTATGCAATTCTAGACAATACTTGTTATTTAGTATTTTTATTTGAAATTCAGATTTAAATGGGCATTGTGTATTTTATCTGACAAATCTGGGGTTCAGGCCAGTGCCAAAAAAATTATACTGTATGCATCAGGGCTTTAGTGAGTAAATTCAAGAAAACAGGCCTATTTGTATATTATTTCTCATAAGATGAGATGATCATTTGAAGTAGATAATAACTGAGAGAGTCCTACAGCTGAGTAATATTTGAATAATTAAATTACTAGTAGTTCAAAGAAATCTGCTTATACAATTGAAATTTCAAACACACAACTTCTAGTTATTCAAGTAAGATGTGGGTGGTGAGGGAACATATGTAACAGACTGGACAGCTGCATAGTTATATCACTCAATGTCAAACACTGAATAAAACAGTAAGAGACCATATGTCAACTGGTATCTATCTTTAGGAAATGAGAGTGGTAAAACAAAAAGAACAACAACTATGTTATTTAAGATGCTGGGTGAGGCATCACCTGAAAGACAATGAGTTTAGGAAAGGACAAAGTTATGGGCCACAGTAAATGAAAGGGAGTACCAAAAAATCCAGAAGTTTGAGTATTAGCAATGTCTATTTGTCTAGAACTCATATGAAGTTTAAAAGAAATTTGAGATCTTTTTAAAAGCAGAACTATCTAATAAAAGTGCTTACAGTGAATTCTGAAATGGGGTAAGGTTGTCATATATAATGTTTTCAGATAACCCCCGGGGGTGGAGTCAAGTTGAGAACAAGAATAAGCACATGGAATTTGGCGAGACTATAAAAAATGAACCCATGGTATCTGTTAGGTTACAGGGGAGTTACATAGATTAATAATTTAGTAAAATTTTAGAAATTCTATTGTCTTTTATTGTTCAATCTAAAACAATTGTTGGATCCCTAACTTTTTTCTGTGGTTAGTGGTCTGCAAAAGTGATGCAGGATCCAAATCTACACTAAAGAAATAACCAAGTAGTTGCAGGCACAGAGGAGAACCTCCCATGGCAGAGAATAATGGGCAGTATGGTATGTTATCATGACATCTTTAAGGTATCAACAAACGTGATTGTGTGTTGGCTTTTCTTTGGGTGAAGACTTTGAATTTTCCATAGGTTGAAGAAATGGAACAAAAATATGTATTTGTTGACCACAATGACAGAAATCTGTCTTTCTCTTCTGTTGAGTAGGTAGTGTTATGGCCCCTCTGAAGCTAGGTTATGTTACTAACTTTGCAACAGTAGGAAGTACGCAGAGAGATCCTGTCTTAGCAGTGGAAAGCTAACACAGAAGATGTCTTTGATTTAGTGATTTAGGAAACATGGGGGAATCAAGTCTCTAACTTTACAGATAAAGTGCACCACTGTAGCCTATAGTACTCAGCTATGATAGACCAAGTGACTTACCAATTGTTTCTTATAGTTCAGAAGTGTGGGAAGTTCAAGATCAAGATGCTAGTCAATTTAACCCTACAAATGGTTGTTCATAGTCCTTCTGTACCTACCTCCACATTTTCTCTTCCCTGATCTCAAATCTGGTATGAGAGGAGCTGATAGAAGACAAGAAGCCTCTAACAGATGGAGAAGCCACGTACTGGATGGAAAGAAGAGGTTCTACAAGGACTACAATGGACTACAATGAGCAGCACTCCTCAGTCTCAATAAAAACACCTACGTTTTGGTAAACCAGTGAGATTTTATCATTATCAGCTAACCTATGTTGACAAATACAGTGACGTAAAAAGAAAACACCAGCCTGAAATATTGTATACTGATCCTCACTTAAGATTTAAAACATCAATTTGTGTGCACCAAGAGATGTTATTATTTGAATTGTACATGTCTCCAAAGGCCCGTATGCTAAAGGGCAGGCTGCTAGACTGGCACTAGCAGGGCACTGGAACTTTTAGGAAGTGGGACCTCATGGCATTAAGTTAAGGGGTTAGGGATGTGCCCTTCAAAGGGATACTGAAAATTCAGCCATTTGCTTTTTTTCTCGTTCCCTTCCCAGATGCCATAAAGTGCAGATGTTTCCTGTAATATTTTCTTTCAGCAGGATGTAACAGACCAACAGAATGAGAATCATGGGATGAGACCCTGAGCTAAAGTAAATTTTTCCTCCTTTAACTTGATTTTTGGATGTATTTTGTCTTAGCAATGGAAATCTAACAGAGAAGGGGTCTTAGATTTGGTGATTTATGATACATGCGGGAATCAAGTCTCTGATTTTTCCAGGTAAAGTGCACAAGTGTAAGCTTTGCCTTTCATTTTGAGTAAATCTTCTAACATCACATTCCTTGACATTCCAACTACATATCTCTATTTTCTTTTCATAGACAATATTTTTAAATGCAACATTCAGAAGCTAGGTTTTTATATAGTCTTCTCTCTTAAAACAGCAAATAATCACATTGTTAAACTTTCAGAACTTGTCAAATCTGGTATCAAAGTCACTACACTTTCTAACTACAGAAGATCCTGGAGCAAGTGAAAAATTATATGCAAACACTGGTTCAGCTCATTATGTTGGTACTGACTTTCTATAAACACAAAGAAGATGGATGAAGTTTTGCCTACTCAATATGCAACAGTTTTTGGGCATTGTTTGTAAGCCTAAAATTTGACACAATAAAATTAATTACCAAAAACTTAAAGTTATAGTGATTTTTCAGTTCATCTCATGTTTTCCACCAAACCCACTAATGTGTTAGTACCAGTTTATACTTTGATAGCTAAAAATGTGGGTGTCACTACCTGCAGGCCTCAATACTATAAGGCCACTTTGTCATTAGATGTTTAGCAACTTATTTTTTGATGCCAGATTATGTACTTTTGACTTGGTGGTTTCCATACTTTACTACATATTTAATGTACCTGGAGATATTTTTTAAAACACTAGTTACTCATTTCAGCCACCGATTGAATTCTTGTTGGTTGCAACTTTGAGACTGGGAATTTTGCAAATTCTAAGTGATTCTAATTCCTAGTGCAGCGGAAAATGAGCCACCCACCCAAGCGGTGCATTTCAGTTGTTTGGTTGCCCAGGTAACAGTTCCTGTTCCAGACCCAGTTGCTCCTGTCTCTTAGAAATGACTGGTCACTATGATGCATATTGTATAAACTAATACCCAGTTGACAAGCCATTCTGCCTCTGTATTTCCTGCTTGCTTATTGCATATAAGTAATACCCTTCCACAGATCAAGGCCTGATATTCTAGGGATGATCCCGATCGGTGCCCATCAACATAAATCAATTTGTCTCCAACTCCTGAGTGGAATTTTGATGTTTCTGTTTTCCATTGCATTAACATAGTTAGGAAATCACTGTTTTAATTATATCTCCAGTCCCTAAGGCAGTGGTGTTGAACCTATGGCATGTTTGTAGTCAGGTTTTGTGAGGAAATAGATTTCATATAGGGCACATGATTTATAGGATTGTATTATAATAGTAGCCAAAAAGTCAAATGCAGAAGAAAACAAGAGATCTATCCATGCATACCAGAGACCCAAAGACTCAAGCCAAGGCCCTGGATCCCTCAGTAATGTCCTTGATGAGTCTATCTGGAGGCCTAGAGCCCATGACAGTATCTCACGTAAGCCCATTTCAAGGATCTGCACTGGGAAGGCCCCAAAGTCAGTGGAAGAAGCTAGAAAGTCTGCATTGTGAGGGTGAATGATCTGTGCCAGCAGCCTAAGGGATCTGCCCTGGAGCCAGGAAGTGACACTCAAGGCAAAGACCAGAGCTTCTTCAAAGAAAACAGCCAAGATTCTTGGCAACAGCAAGGACCTGAGCTCCTTTAGGAGAACGGCACACACCATTCCCCTGCACTGTCCTTTTAGGTCACTTTGCCAACAGTCCTCAGGTGGTCTCCAGTGCCCAGAATCACACTGACCCAGTTTAGCCGGGCATTTTAAATTGCCCGGTAGTTAATCCACCACAGCAGGCATGCCGCAGCGGGATGTTTGTGTTACTGAAAGGTCTAAAATGTTTGTCATCACGGCTCTAGATTCATCCATTTAACTTAGAGAAAATACTTCCCTGTGTATTTCTTAAATGCCCTGCATAACAATGTTTGACAAAGAACCACAACATCTTAGACATTTAAGTAAAGCCAAAAACTCTGAGTTGTACTGATCACTACAGTTAGTATAGGAGACATGTATAACTCTTTGGAACATGTGACACAATAAGAAAAGTGGGGTCATCTTCAGTCACTATATGTGAAATAATTTTAAACTGTTGGTCATTTTCTATGTGCTTTTGTCTGGGTACACCTTTCCAAAAAGTAAGCATCTATTTACATGTGATATGTACTCATGGTATAATAAAATAGATTATAATGCTTTTGTTATGGCTTGTATTCAGATGTCTCCTCAAAGCCTCATGCAGGCATAGAGATGGCTGGGTTTAGGGTGTGTTATTGTGGGAGTAGGGATATGATGCTCGGATGAAGTGTGGGATGCTGGGATTAAGGCAGGATGGCACCACCCAAACACCAGGTAGCCTGGAAGGGCTAAAAGAAGAGGCAGGCTGCCATTACAACTGCTGTTCTGCCTCTGTTGTTGCTTACTTATGGCTGCCTTCTGCCAAACCTGCTCTTCCCGATGCCGTTCTGTGACGCCATCCTACCTGAAGCCAGCTGACTGTGGACTGAAGCCTCTACAAGCTGTGAACTGAAATGAACTTTTCCTCTTCTAACTTTGGATGCTGGGTATTTTGTCTCAGTGAAGAGAAAATAAGACAACTTTTTAAAAAGGATGGATAATAATTCATCGTGGCAACATTAATAAACTTGGCTAAGTCCCATTTGAAAAGAAAAAAAGAGTATAAAATGCCAAGTTAAAATCTTTACAGAGGGAAAATCTCTTAAAAGGAAACTTGTACACTATGATATCCCAGATCAGTCTGTCCCCTTATAAACAATAGTGTATAGTAGTTGCCTTTATTTCTGAATTTCAAATTTGGAAATATTTGAAAATTACCTGCATATGATTCTAGAAACCTAGCTCTTCCATAAGTGTAATAAATAGATTTAGCTTTAAAATTAAATTTAAACATGCTTTGAATTTTTCAAACGATCAGTTTGTTCTTGCAGCCTCCCAAGTTTTAGATGAAGCATCTAACAAAATATTACTTGTGATTTATTCTCTCTTGCTGTAGTTTTTTGCCCTAGTTTTCTCCTTTTGTGACAGCTTAGTGCTTAGTCACGCATCTGACTTCCTTCACAATAGATACAGTATTTCAATCATATTTTCTTCCTGTTCTTGGATGAAGAGCATGTTGTTTCACTGCAGAAATAATTCCCACTACTGTGTTTAAGAAGCACATTTGATATCAATGCGTAAAGCCAAGTAAAATACTGGGAATATAACTGATTTAAGAGAGAAATGAAAGAACACGATACGGCCCCTGACTTGCAAGAGGACTGATTTTATGAATTCCTCCTTAGAACTTCCTCCAGGCTTATGTGGATTTTCAGTATTTCCTGTTGGCACTATGCAACTATACTAAAGACATGAGTTGTTTCACTAAAGATTTACAGTATTAAAAGTCAATTAAATGCATTAGGTGTTGAAAACTAACCTTGGTAATTTATGCCTGCAAGATTTCTGCACAGATTTTCCACTGAAATTTTTGTTACTTTAAATTAGATAATCTTCTGCATATTAATCTTGTTTATAAGAAAACAATTAGTGAAGCTAAGATCCATCTTCAAATTATTTTAGAAAATTCCAAATTAATTTTCTTTGCAATGCATAATAATCCTAGGAAATGGGCAATAGGGAAAATCCACTCCATCTGAGAGTGCATATGTGTTCTGGTTAATTTTTGTCTAATTATTCATTCTCAAATCACAAATTTTTTTCCAGTGGTAGAGAACAAGGTCAGCTGTCCTGTTTTGTATATAGATGTCACCACAAACCCTCATGAACTCACAGGTGGGATGTTTTGAAGCTGCCTGGCTCTCGGGTGTGTGATTCTGCAACTAAGAGTGCGTGGTACTAAATTAGGCCACTAATTGGAATTAGCATAGTTCAGGTTGTGGACAATGGAAGCCCCACCCTGAGTGTAGGTCATTAAGTTTATAGTCTGGATGGGATATAAAGTGAGAAAGGGAAGGCAGGCTTGCTGCTGCTTCTGCTGCTTCCTACCTATGGTCATGAGCTTTTGTCATCTGCAATGTCTGTCTGCCCTGCCACCCTGTCTTGGATCCAGCCAACTATGGACTCAATAAATGTTTCCTTCTTTAACTTATGGATGTCGAGTACAGTTTCCCAGTAATGAGAAAAATAACGAAGACACCAGGGCTTTGTCACTGCTAGACAAGTGTCCTACCATGGAGCTACACCAGAAATCACAGTTAACTTCTTTGATTGGTCACTTTCTCTTCTAAGAAATGCCACACACTTTATCTGATTTCTTAAAGGTTAGAGTAACTTTTGAAAGTTTATAAATTAGCTGGCAGTTTACTGGTTAATTCTAGGGGACAGATTTACCTTCTTCTATTGTTAGAGAGAGACTCAAATAGTTTTTTTTAAGTTACAGAAGTTACAAAACATTCACAGTTCACCAAGAAGACCTTAACGTTTCGCTCAGTTTGAGTAAGCCTTACACAGAGTTCTTCCTGGCTAAGGCTTCCTGACTTCCCTTTACTCAGAAGATATAAATCTTCTTGCCAGTTTTATCACCAAGGAATATAATTTCAAAGACCTGGAAGACATTCTGACATCCTTTTGAAATGAAATTGTCAAATATTAGGTGGGGATTCTAATATTCAGTTTCTACAGGATGGTGGGACCCTAACTTCAAAAAGTGTCAATAAGCAAAAACAGATGGCCTATTTGACACCAAGCAGGGAGTGTAGACAGTGAACTAACACCTGATTTCACTTCAGCTGATACTTACCTTCCACAACAACCAGGGCAAGAACTTTTTGTTTTTTATTGCTGTAAGTCTGGTGATTAGAGAGAGGCCTGGAGTACTGTCCACCCAGCCAAACCATGCTATAAACTGTACACGGACAAGCTAATCAGTCAGAGGGAAGAATGAAATTCGTTTAGGAGATCTGAGATCTGCAGAACTGTAAAGCTTCCTGTAGCTGAGTGGGAGGATCAGGTATGCATCATCCACGTGCCATGAGGATGCCCCCGCCAGCTCGTGAATGCACATTACCTTACTATGGTAAAACTAAAGCTGCTAGGAAGCAGCTTCCCAATACGATAAGATTCACACCAAAGTTTCCCATCTTCTGATCTAGCCAGGTCTTTCAGTAAAATCCTTTCTACTTTTGCACAACACCTTATCTCTTGACTACTTGGCCTGTCTTGGGATGAGCAGCGAGATGTGGGTTATATAGCATAGTTACCTTCACCATCCTTCTGCCAGAATCCTCTATGACCTGTCCTCGCTTTCTTCCCATGCATAAAGCTCTCCTTGCCTTTTGCTTCAGAGAAGTTGTTTTCCAGCTCTGTGAGTCCAGTATTCAGGAGTCTTAGGGAACAAGACCTTGAGTTTGAGCCACCTTGAGTAACTTATAAATACTTTATATAAAAAGGGGAGTGCACTAAAGCACTCGGATATTTGCTTCTTTTCTGCATTACACTTTTAATTTCTAAATGCAACCACAGTAAATTTCTACAAGAGAATTTCTAATCCCTTTCGACTGGTAATGGCAGTATCATGTGCTAATTTAAGTAAAATGCTCCAGTTGACGAGATAACTTGCTCCTTTTAACATTTTGTCATTAATTATAATAGATTTTTAATTACCACTGGAAGGTTTTGTAATTAGTAACATGTAGCTATATAATCAGTGACCCTAAGCTTTCTAATTGACATAATACCTAAAAATTACCAAAGCATGCTGTAGTGTTGTTTCATGTCAAGAAATTGTATTTAAATTCTTTTTGTTTCAGGGAGACTAGATTAGTGAAATCTATTAATGATGTGCGGGGTACTCGGTGCTTCTAGCACAGCTACAGCTGTCCTTTGACAGGCTAGGGAAAAACTCATCAAGAATAGTTTTAAATTAGATAGATTTATATGTTGTATTTGCAGAACCAAAGATTTTTACCATAGTATCTTCATGAAAAATTACAAACCACAAAGCCAGCCGCTGCACTTTGTGATGGTACAAATAGCAAATTCTGTTGGAAGCTTAAATTAAAAGAAGTTAAAATTAAGAGATTTTTAACTAGACTAACTTTTCTCAACCCATGTAGCTTTGAAAACAATGTCATATTCTAACAAACAAAAGTTAGTGAAAATAGATACATATTTTGATCATCACATCAACTATAGTGATTTGTATTACATTTACATTTAAACCCAGCAAAACCACAATTATATTTGAATTCCAGAATGAAGGGAAATATTTTTTACAGTAATAAAATATATATTTTAATATATTTATTCCCTTTGATTTTTTAATAATATATCACACCATTAAGTGAAATGGTTTCTTTCACAAGGCAACCCTTAATATTTCGGTTTTAATTTTTTAATTTAATAAGTTGATTTCTATGATTAAATACTATTAACAGATGTTTTAGCAAAATATAGTGCTCCGTGAGTGGTAGGTTTTGTAAGTATCTCTGAAAACAGTTTTAAATGAGTACATGTATACTTAAAGGACATGATGTACAGTCGGTTTGGTACATAACACGTTCTGCTTTTTGAAGTATATATAATGCAGCGAACTGTTGATTGGAAGGGAATCATAAATGAGATTGCTCCAAAATTGTGTCATCGTCAGGATAATTTTTAGAACAAAGTCAAGTATGATTCAAGAATTGTTTATATGTTTATTTTTCTGTATAAGTTGGTACATAATATGCCAATTTCCCTTCTTGGCATGCGAATTTCTGTGAAATGTGTGCATTAGCAGAGGAATTTATTTTTAAAGGTACACTTTTGTAGTTTCTCTATTACCTTTCTACAGCTGTCCTTGCACATTACAATGCTTAGTGAGAGGATGACTTTTAAATGTTAGGAATCAAAAACATTGTGTTCTATGAAAATAACAGTGCAGTAGAAGCATTCTTCAGTAAGGCCCAACCATAATTATGAAGGAATTCTTAAAATGTCTTATGTGCTTTTTCTGCAGTAATACTTCAAATTACATTGCTTCTCCTTGCTCTTATGCATTGTTCAAAGTGGCAGTAATTATTCAGTAGAAATCTTAATAGGATCGATGAGTTGCAAGAAGTCACAATGTTGCTTTCACAGAGCTAATTTTTTTCTTAAAATTTTAAGTGTTATCTAAATTCTTATCGTTATACCCATATAACTAGATAAATGTTTGTATAACTACTTCACATGATTACTTGCCTTCTTCATATATTAATTTTTGTGGATATAATCAGAGACAGTTTACAAATGCTTCCTTTGGGTTTCTAAATTGTTTACTGACATTTTGTTTAAATTTTGTCTGTTAGAATTCCCCTGAATTGAAATTATAATCACTGGTGGTGTTCCTAAAACTCAAGTGTGTTTCTTAGTGTTTTAAGAAATAATAAGACTCAATGATTTTTTAATTCAAAATATATAACTTATAATTACTTAGAATTAATGCTTTAATGTAATATTTGATACCAATAATAAAATTATATGTAAAACATTTCCCAAATCATGCAGAAAATTATTTTTATATTAGCAAAACATTTTTAACTTGTGTGAATGGTGGTGACCACATATATCTATCTATGGAATGCACCAGAATCCTGTAATCCAGTTCATTGAGAGGCTGAGGTAAGATTGCAAGTACCAAACCAGCTTGGGAAATTTAGCAAGGACCTGTCTTAAACTAAAAGAAAAAGAACAAAAACAAAAAACAAACAAAAACATGCGTGGAAAATGTAACACAATCAATCACCCCTGGGTTCACACCCCAACACGAGACAAGAGAAGGTAATATAGACCTACAAAGCATTAAATTTCTTACACAAAATGTATTGTGTAAGAAATTATTGTGTAAAATAATTAAAGTTATTTTCTTAATACAGGTCATTTTTAGGAAACCATATAATTATATAGCATTTAACATTTAAGTTTTTGGTTTGTTTTTTGGTATTTTGGGTGCTGGGAATCAAACTGATGACCTCACACTTGTCAGGCAAGTACTTATGCTGCTGAGCTGTATCCCCAGCCCTGTATTTAACATTTAAAACCACAAATATTAAATTGAAATATTTCTATGGAAGACTCTTTTCATAGAAGTTACTGATTTCTTTTCATGTATTTTTCTGGAGAAGGGTGCAATGTTTCATGTACATGTACAGAAGCACAGGGTTTAATTTACTAAGTCGGTGGTCATCTCTTTCTTGGCTCTAGTCCACTTTAGTTACCAAATGTATTTCAAGAACTCCAGTTCATCCCGGCATGGTGGCCCACACCTGTAATCTTGGCACTCAGGAAGCTAAGGCAAGAGGAGCGCTGTGAGTTCAAGGCTAGCCTGGGCTATGTAGTGAGTTCAGAGCCCCCCAGTCTCACAAAAAAGAAAATAGCATAAAATAAAATTAAATTAAAATAAAAGAGAATTCCAATTCATACTGAACTATGTTAAGCAGTTAATAGCCCAAACATTGTTTCTCCTTCCCCTTCCCTGCTGACCATCCAGATCCCATTTGTTCACTTCGTTCTTGAGTTCTTTTGGAGAAATTTGGCATAATTTCTTGAAACTTTTTAATGTGATTGGGTAAGGAAAGGATTTTCTCTAATATAATACCAAATAGGTATTTAAACTACTCCAAGTTCTTTCTAATTGTAAAACATCATAAAATTAAATTTTAATAATGTATATCAAACTTGAAATACATAATGGTAGAACATCATCAATTTGGCATGACCCCAACCCATGATCATTTACTAATTAGCTAACATAGTAAAGCATGTGGTAACACTTACTGCTTCTTATGCGGCCTTTCACTGCACAATTTGGAAAGAGAAATAACAATCACTTCATTCTCAAATGACTATTATTATTTTCCAATTACGTATGCAGTTCCAAAATGACACACATTGATAAAGCTTTATCTAATGTGAAGTTTTATATTAATTTATTTTTTGGAACTCTCTCACATTATGAGATATAAAACAAACATGCTACTAAATTTGTTCACAGTGCATCCTTAGCCACTGCCTTTATGCTGCTAGGTTTTAGTTTTGAAAATAACACTTAGTGTAAATTGCACTGGTACATAGTTATTATAAGTTAAATGATTTTTACTTTTCATACTATTTAAATCCAAGAAATTGTTAATTTATCACTAACTTTCATTCACTCTCAATATCAAATATGGGGCATTGTAATGAAATTCAGCCCTAGGGTATGTTTTAACATTAAAAATCAATTTTATGAATTTAAAGTTGAAAAAGCAATTTACATCTCTCTTCTTAATAGGAGAAAATACATAAAACCAAATACGGACATTTATTGCTCTAAAACACCTTGGGCAACTTCTCTTTGAACTCCATTCTTGAACAAGTGAAACATGTGAGGTCAGCATCTCCAGGGCCTGAGCCAATCTGTGACCCGGACACCCAATCTTTTCTTTTTTTTTTTTCCGGTACCAGGGATCGAACTCAGGACCTTGCACTTGCCAGGCAAGCGCTTATGCCACTGAGCTATACCCCCAGCCCCGGGCACCCAATCTTTTCCACTTGGAACAGTAGGAATGGGGGATATCAATGCAGGGTCTATGTAACAGAACAAATAGATTAATAAATCAATTTAAAGGAAAGAATCTTAAGAAAAGATGTTGAATTTTCACAAGGCCATTTTACTTTAACTCCTACACGGTTTTGTCAACACAGAACTAAGAATGTTGCTACTGAAAGTACAAAGCACTAAGATATTACAAAACAGTGATTGCTTTCTCTGGCTGATTCTCTGAACCTCTTTAAACAGAAGCAGTAGTAGCGTTCTGCTGTGTACAAAAACATACTTTTCAGAATTTTATCACCCTTTTGCTTTTATCACAGTACAACTGACAGCACAGGAGACACGAAGGCACAGAAAACCGTGTAACTGCAGTAGGGTGATGGATAAGACCACAGAGATGAATCAGGCTCCTTATTTAAGAATTTTGGTATTAGATGGAAGAAGTTGCAAAGAATAATTATGAAAAATGTTCATGATTACCAACAGAATGTGTACTCCTTACTTCCAAGGTTCACTCTATGCACTTGTAAAAGGAAATGTAGAATAATCCCATCCTTTGTACAATATAGGTTACAAACAGCCATGCACTGTTGAGATAACCAGAACTTAGAGAACGTATTAAGGTCACAGAGCAGAAAACCGACAACGTCTAAACTCAGGCCCCTGATGAATGACCTTCCTCTCGGCTTTACTTGGCCCCTCAGTGTTGCTACCGAAGAAGCAAACAGGCATGTCTCAGCAATGGATACAAGACAGTTTCTGAAAGGTTAGAAGATCAAATTGCCCATCTCCCGCTTCAACCTGCCTGAGCAGAGGTTTCCAGCAGAGACAAAACACTTTTCCCACTCCAGTGACTCTTTGTTTTCTCTGCCAGCTGAACAGCAAATTTCTCCTTGGTCTTTATTTTCAAATTTTATTTTCCTGTGGAAAAATTCATATAATACAAAAATTCAAAACTAACATTGGTGTATAGTCTTTTAATGTACAAACTGTTTGTAGTTTACATATAGCCCATTTCATAAATGGGGCTGCTTATTTTCTCACTGTTGAGGTTTACAGTCCTTTGTTTATTTTGGGTAACACTCAGATGTGTCCTTCATTCTTGCTGTAATCACTTACTCTTCTTGGTCTTTTGCTTGTAGCTTTCTTAGACAGTAAGGGCTTGTAATGTGGTATTAAAAGCAATACTGAGAGAAAATATGTATTCTTCTTGATTTTAGTGGGATAGTTTTGCATTTTTCACCATTTGATGCCAGCTGTGGGTTGTAGGTGTGTGTGTGTGTGTGTGTGTGTGTGTGTGTGTGTGTAAGCATGCATGCTTGTGTGGTATTCTTTATTCAAATGAGGCGTTTCTCCTCTTCCTAGTTTACTGAAAGTTTTTCTTATGCGTGGGTGTGTCAAATGCTTTTCCTGATCTATTGATATAATGACTTTTCTTCTTTAATCCACTGAAGACACGAAATACAGTAAATCAATGCTTAAACATCTAATTTTATTTTTATTTTAATCTGTTGATGTCATAATTACATTTATTAATCATTAACTACCTTAGCCTTGCAAACTGGAATAAATCCCACTTGTTCGTGCTTGATTATTTATGCACACCAATGAATTCAATACTTTTGCTAACATTTTGAGGGTTTTGCATCTACATTCAAAGAAGACATTGGTTTATAGATTCTTGTAATATTTTTGCTGATTTTGACATTAGAATAATTCTGGTTTCACAGGATAATTTAGAGTATAATTCTTTGTTTCCATCCCCACAGAAAGACTGTAGAGAATAATGATTTCACCTTTAAATGTAGGTAGAATTTACCAGTAAATCCATCTAGGCTTAAAGATTTTGGAAAAAAGTTATTATTGTTTCTGCTTCTTTAATGATTAGAGGCCTGATCAGATTAGTTATATTTTCTTTTGTGAGTTTTGGTCAGCAGCATCTTTCACAGATTTACCCCTTTCACCTATGTCATCAAGTCCAGGAATAGAGCTGTTCATTGCAGCATCTACTCATCCTTTACTGTCCCTGGAATCTGTCACTGACTTCTTTTTCATTCTTGACAATAGAACTTTGTGTTCTCTCCTGTTTTTCACAGGCTGGGTAGCGAGATGTTATATTAACAATTTCAGTCAGCCAGCTTTTGATGTTATTGATTTATTTCTACTTCTTTACTGTTTTCAATGTTATTAACTTTTGGTCTGATTTTTTTTTTTTATTTCTTCTGCTTGCTATGGATTTAATTTGGCCTTAGTTTCATAGTTTTCTAGAGGGGAAATCACAGATAATTGATTTCTTCTTTTCTAAAATATCCATTCAATACTATAAATTTCAGGCAATGCACTGTTCTTGTTATACCCCACACATTTTGAGAGCTTGCACTTACATTTTCATCAGATTGAAAATATTTTTTAAGATTCTCTTGAGATCTATTCTTTAAAAGGCACTTAGCAGGCTGTTGTATAATCTCAACACATTTTGACATTTTTCCAGTTATCTTTCTGTTATGGATTTCAGGTATGATTTTCTTGTGATCTGAGAGCTGACAGTACATAATCAACCTCTTGATATTATATGTTAAACAAATTATGATTTATCAGATACATTAAAATATTTTCCTAATACTTTTGTGATGATCTTCAATTCCTTATATGAATAAGATTCTGACATGTTTTTTCCCTCCCTCTAAAAATACTTCCTTTCACAGTTTCTTGCAAGGTAGGGATACTGGTTAAATTTTTCTTCAGTTGTTTTTATTTTTTTATTTTGTGGTATTTTTCCATGAGAATATATTTGTCAACTGTGAAGGACACATTTGGAGATGAGCCTGACCATTTTCCACTTCCACCAGAACAGTTATGAACCCTTTTTAACCTTATAGAGTGATTCTGGTGTCACCAGCATATGCAAGGGACACTCTCCCTTTTTTGTTTGTTTTTGTCCTGATTTTGTTTTAGTTTGGGAAGAGTTTTATTTTGTTTACTTGTTTGTCCGCTCTGGCCATTTTAAATATTTCCTTACACTCCTTTTTGATTACATGGTTTCTAAAGAGATTGGATATGATTCTATCTTTGGTGTAGGTGGTGTTTCCTACCACAGTATTTCCATTCCTTTTGTTAAGAGGGGTTCTTGATTTTTTCTTCAGTTAAGATAGGGCAGTGATTTTCAGTCCAGATAATAAAGTAGTGAATGGAAACTAATTTTGATTTATGCAATTGAATTTTCTTGCATTATCTTATCTGGTTTTGCAGGGAAGGTTTTATAGAAACATTAAAATGAGATGGATAGTTTTCTGCATTTCTGGTCTTTTTATATAAAAATTATTTGCTTTGCACTTACTTTAAAATTTGCCCATAAAATCATGACCCTAATTTGTGTTTTAAAACAACTGGGAACAATTTTATTTACCAAAATTAATTAGCTAATTAATTTTTAATTAATTAATTAATTAATTTCTGACCAGTTTCCAAGGCACATCGCTCCTCTGCTTTTTTTCCTGTTCAATTCTCTCTCTTCTTGGGGCGGTATTGCCAGCTCCGTTCCACCTTGCATGGCGGGTGCTTACTGCGTGAGCACAAAGGGATTCTTTTTCCTTATGCCTGTGGGCTTGTCAAAGCTAGCAGATTCCTCCAGTGTCTAGTTACTATGGCCACCCCCATTCTGGCTGGTTAGTCTCACTCTGTTCACAGACTCGAGAAAAGATGTTTTATAAAATTCTCTTTAATATTAATAATTGTTGATTTGGGCGGGGGCTACAGCTCCGTGGCACAAACACCTACCCAGCAAGTGCAGGGTCTCCTGAGTTCAATTCCCGATACCCGCCCTCACTGCCTAAAACTATATTGTTCATTTGTTATCTTTCCTACAGAAATCATGACTAATAGAGACAATTTTAAGTTTTTATTGAGCCCAGTTTAAGAATTTATACTTTTATATAGCATACAAAACTTTTTCAGTTAATGTTTCTAATGACATCGAATAATTTTAGTATTAGCTCTTATTGTTATTTTAAATCTCTAGGTACTTTTGTGTGTGCATGTACAGCCAAGAAATATAATAGTTTTTCTTTTCTCTTTTTCTTCAAACTTTTACCTCACAGAGTTTGATAAAATATTGTAGCTGAGAAGGATTTGTCTGTGCACCCAGTATGTCTATCTCAATTGCAGCTTTATAATATAGTCTGCTACATATTATTATTTATAATATAGCTTTATAATATAGTGTACATATTATTATTTGTGCCTGTTCACTTTCATCAATAAGACAAGATGACTAGAATCAGCCTCATGCCGGGTAGTTGTGGCCGAGTGGTTAAGGCGATGGACTAGAATCGACTTCAGAAGGTTTTTATTTAAATAACTGACTTATGTGGATTGGCATATATATGTCTTCAGTATTTAATAAATGTATGTCGCTGTTACTGGGAACCTGAGGTAGAAAATTGTCTTAGATTTTGTGTGAAAATGTCATTATTTATGTAAGCTGCAAACTCTTCTGAGATTAGCATAGCCAATTATTCTTGGCTAACAGTTTGATGGAGTATGAAATTCTGTTTTCATATAATATCCTTCATTGTATTCAAAATATTTTTGTTTTCTTAAACTTTTATTGGTACCAGTGTGTGTTTCATTATGTAATGATTATATAACGTGCGCTCCTGGAGTGGTACCCAGAACCAGTTGGTGCTGATAACACATGTGCTGTCACTGTAATTTCTCCTGTTCTTACAGCTCTGTTCACCTTTTATTTTGAGATGGTTGGAGATATTGTTCCCTAGTTAAGGTATCATTTTGTTACTCTGGGCTTGCATTCGCTTTTACTTACAGTTTTTGGAAATTCAAATTTCTTTTGAATCTGAGGATGGCAAAACATTCAGCTGTCACTTCTTCAAAATTTTTTTTCTACTAATCTTTTCAAAGTGCCATTCTTAAGGATATTTGGAAACTCTTATTTTATCATTTATTGTTTGAACAAAAATGCTCTCAAAAACAATGGTCTGTGTTGGTGGGTATGGTATATATATTAATTGTCAAACATAGCAGGGAAGAGAGAAATATGGCTATTACACACTGAATAATCCTACACTAATTTAAGAAAGAAAACTCTTATTTTAGCAAATTCACATTTAAATATTTGTATGTGGCTAGTGGCTACTATGCTAAATAATAAAACTGGAAAAATATGTAATCTTTTATTAATTTTCTATGTCTTTGTCTACTATATGCAAATAGCTGTAAATGGGATTATCAGTATTTTCTGAGTAGAATCCTAATTATTTTTTCTGCAGTCACTAATTCTTTTTGCTGTTCAATAGGAAGCTAATCTCCATATTTACATATTTCCAGTTATATTTATCTCCAAATTGTTGGGTTGATTTTCTTTAATATCTCATTTCTTTTCTTATGTTTTTATGTTATAATATTTTATAAAATAAACTCTAACCTTCATTTACCTAAAATTAAGCAATTTTAACATATGCACTTTGATTATTTTTCAGAAAATTACCTAAATTTATTTTTCTGGATTTTGAAAGTTGATTTTGTGGATTTTGTGGACGATATTTTTTTCATTTATTTCAAGAGCTTGGTAGAGACATAGTTAGGCATCGTAGTACCCCTTTTCACTGTCTTTGAGGTTGTGTGTGTGTGTGTGTCTGTGTGTCTGTGTGTGTATGATATCTTCTGGTTCCTTCAACCTAGTCCTCAGACTTTCCATTCAGAAACAAGTTTTAAAATTCAGTTTAAAATCCTCCTGTGCCAAAGTTAAATAAAAAGTATCTCAGGTCCAGGTACTACTGCCCTGGTTACCTGGCATCGTTTCAGACTGAGTGGCTTTATCTCTTTCTGCTCTGTAAGATTACTTTCACTATGGTGGTGGAAAATATGATATTTTATTTCTTTAATTGTTTATTTTTATCATTTTACCAATAAGGAGATCAATTCTGAGCATCCGCCTCCAAGCTATGGGTCAGAAATCATTCATAAAAGACCTTTTAAGTGTTTTTGTACCGTGAGTGAAACAAAACACTATTTTCTATTGCCATTTTCTGGCCAAAAATCCATTAATTCTATAATTCCATCCTATTCACAATTTTGTAGTTCCATTTTATTTGTCATGTTCTGAGATTCACTTGTTCCAAGGTTATATTTTATCTGTCATTTGAGTGAAAGGAGTCCGTCAACTGTACTGTTACAGTGTCATTGTAATGGAGGTCTGAAATACATACTTGTAGCACAAGCCTCTGTCTGTCTTGTCTGCCTTCAAAGGAGGTTGTGATAACCAGGAGTTTTAAATCGCATTTTATCAAAGAAAGAATGTAACTTTAAAAATTAGAAAATACTTTCCTCATTGTTATAAGCACATCTAAAGGTAATTTTGTTTGCTCTATTTAAAAAAAGAAAAACTTTTGGATTGATATTTTGGACCTAAATTTGCTATTTTGCTGTTATCGTAATGACAGGTAGAAGGAAAAATGTGATACTAACACATGCTAATCTCAGAAGAGTATGCCGCTTACATTAAACACAGAAATGAAATATGTATTTAATAAGACCTTCATTGAGGAAATAGAAACATTTTAAATTGTTAATATTCCCAACAGAATTCTAGGCAATATAGAGCCCCTCTATTATTATTTAGTTAAATGTATATGAAACTTTTATTTGTATAATTTAAAGTATAATCTTTATGTGTAACTTTCTATTTATAACAATATTCCATCAATGACTAATACATTTTGCTTTACATGTTTACATATCTATCTGGAAAGTCAAATATATTATTTTTGTTAAAACCAAAGCATCTGTGAGAACTGTTTTATCACTGGATTTAATATAACACTTGTGAGTACTCTAGGTTTGAAAACATATTTTCCTTAAGGCACATGAGAGAAGCTTTATAAACTTGGTTTCCAGGCTAGAGCACTATAATTCACCTCAGGTTTCAAACCTCTGAAACTTTAAATGAGAATTATGGTATTCAATGTATTTTCATTTTCCTCATTAGGAAATTACATTTTCCTATCCTCCAACCCTGAAGATTGCTTGCAAAACTCCTCTTGTGGCCAGCTGATGCCTGAAATATACTTCCTTATAAAAAAATATCTGAAATAAACATCAACTTTTATGTGTGAAGAATTGTTTCTCATGTACAGAACAGGGTTTTGAAAAGGGTACAGGATCTACACTGCTAAGGTAAAATCTTTCCTTAGGCGTTTTCTGCTACTCTTTAATAAGGTAAACAGGCATTCATAACATTTTAGTGCCAACTATATTGTAAGAACTGCTTTAGGCATTGTATCTATGTGCTTTTATTTAACGTTTGGGAGCACTGTCAAGGATTGGCTAGTATCTCCCAATGTACATGAGGAGAAAGCATTTTTTTAGAGACAAAGTATTTTTAGCTCTAACCTATACTTTCCGCCAGAGTCACAGATATAAGTAGAAGATGATGAGCTGATAGACAGACCCTTCAACATGCTCACTGTCAGCCTTGTTCATTGTTCTACTTTGTATCAGAAAGTTTCTCATTTTAATAATAATTAAAGAGGGTAAATTTACTTAATATTCAGTTTGGAAAGCAATTTAAATAAAAAATTGCAGTGGGCTTTGGAGCAAATTATTTTGTCTAAAAATATACTTGATAAAGAGATTACTCAACGAATTACAGATATCATTTGAAAACCATGACCACCTTGCACATATGTGTATTTAAACAAGGATCACTAGGATTAGGAAGGAGATAATATATGATATCGGATATCTTATAGGAAAAATAAACTAAAATTTTCTTTCTTACGTGAGTCATTTTATAAAACAATGGCAGGGAAATATGTGAGTCCATAGTAACATGTGTTCATCAGAATAGTTTATTGATAGAAGACCAACATAGACAGTGCTAGAAGGCATTTGATTATGAATTTGTTTCTTGAGGAAATTAAGCTTTCTAAGCTCTCTGATCCACCAAATATATGGACTTCATTTTTTGCAAAATATAAAGAATATGCTTTATACCCTTATCTGTGAACCACTCATTTAGCTCTACTAATTTCTGCATTTATATTTTCACACTTATCACCACCTGCACAATGCAACCACCCCTTTGTAAAAACTTACATATCATTGTAGCTGTAACTGCATAAGTTTCCATGTTGCTTTTAGCTGTCGTCTCCCTTGCAGGCGCTGGGAAAATGAAAATCACTCTGCAAGAAATAAAAGTGTCTATAGCTGGTCTGGTGGAAGTAGAAAAGGGTAAGGCTCATTCCCAAGTATGGAGGTAAAAAGATTGTGTTGGCTTGGGGGTTATTTTTGCCAAGGGAACAATATAATGGAAGACACATATTTTATAAGACTATTTATAATAATCACTCAAAGACTCATATACAAAGGAGTGCAGGAAATCTGTCCACACACTAGAAACCAAGAATCTAGCTGAGGGCCTGGATCCCGCAGTAATTTCCAACATGACTCCAGCTGAAGACCTACAGCTCATAACAGTGCCCCCCATGAACCAAACTGGGAGCCCAGAGCCCATAACAATATCTCATGCAGATCAATTTCACAAATTTGCACTGGGAAGGCCCAAATGTCAATGGTGGAATCTAGAAAGTCTGTGCCAGCCAGATGAAGGATCTGTGCTAGCAGACTGAGGGATTTGCACTGGAGCCTGGAAGTGATGCTCAGAAGAACCAGAACTTCCCCTAAAGTTACTACAGCCATTTGCAGCAACAGCGAGGTCCTGAGCTCCTCCGATGATAAAGATGGCCAAGTTCCCATCAGGGAAGCCAACACAGCAAGCTTCTCCAGGAGACTGGCAGTGCACCATCTTCCCCTCTGGAGCCAGGAAGTGATGCCCAAAGTGAGGACCAGAGCTCCCCTAAAGTGAACCAAAGCCGTTCTCAGTGCCTACAAAGTCCCAAGCTCCTTGAAGGATGAAAACAGCCAAGTTCATCAGGAAAGCCAGCATGACAAGCTCCTCCAAGAGAACCAACAGCTCCTTACAGCTTCCACCAGCTTCCAACATCCTCTCTCAGCTCCCAGCAGCCTCCTTCTCCTCCAGTTCTGCCTCTTATGCTGCTGGCAACAGTCCCCGGATGGGCTCCCACACCCAGCACCGCGCTTACTCAGTTCAGCTGGGGGTTATAAGTTGACCACCAGTTTTCGATCCACTACAAACATATTTTGATTTTTATGTTTGGAATGTGGACCACAATTCTACATTTTCACAAAACTTCAAAGAACTAAAATTATTCAATGATGAAATATGAGTGGCAGTGAACTAATGAATTAGTCTGAAACATATGACCATATGCTCTTTTTCTTAACTACTGAGATGGTGAAGACTAAGAAACTAAATTCATTCCCCTGAACCTGTGGCCTCTTCAACTGTCTCTTATGCCTACAACTGAATTCATAAAATTAACTTCAAAATTGAATTTAACTGAATCAAACCATCATATACCAAACTATCCCCCTGGATGAAAATATGATTTTTTAGCCATAGAAAAAAAGCAACAGGGTTTACACAGGACAGGTAATTCAAGCCGAGTTATAGGTACAAAACAAAGTATAAAGTATAATTAAGTATCACATAGGAATAAAACAAAGTATAGTAATTTATTGTACACTTCCTGAGCCATAGAGTAGATATTTGTTACTTTCATTACTCTGCAGTAGCCAACTGTATGTATATGGTACCTTGTTATGAATGCTTACAGTTTTTATGTAGAGCACGATTCTGATCAAGTACAGGAATAGACAAGAGCCAGAAAACAGAAGAGCACAGCTAATGACAGGAGGCATCCTTTCCAGTTTGTTTTGGACCTCAGAATGCATTGTTCTCTGTGTGTCTGTTAGATAATGTGGAAGTGCACAGTTCTTACAACCAAATAAGGAAGTTGCGAGGTGACTTTGCATCATCCTCTTCTGTTTTGCGCCCTACCACTCTTTCCATCCGCGCAATAATACCAGTATCCACAGAAATATGTGATACCTGCATATGCAAAACTAATGAACTTTTAGTTTTGCTACATTTTCCCTAAATTCAGAAATATAAGTGACAATTAGTGCTTCAAAAATTTTTTTTTTCTTCTGCTTACTTGACTGTAGACTACAACTTAGGACCAGTGGACAGTTACTAATCTCTGTAAAGAATCAAGGGATGTAATATTGGTGCCAGGAAAGTCTTATTACCTTGGAAAATCGGCACGACTCTAAGGAAAGTATATGTTTGAGAACTTATGAAGTTGAATCAAAATATCTTGGTTGAAGGTTTTTCTCAACAGCCTCGCTTGCTACAAGATATAACCAAGGACAAGCAACATAAACATTTCACATCTCAGTTCTCTTACATTTAAATCAACAAATGTGATTATCGTACCTATCTCAGTAATTCTGCTTGGAGTTAGCGAGTTAATCCATATGAAAATGCTGTGATAACACCTCTTCCACTGAGATGACTGAATTCATTGAGTCCACTCTGCACTTTTCAATCATTTTGTATTTTATGAAGGATAAACAAATCATTAATTGGTTAGAAGCCAAGGATACT
Source organism: Dinomys branickii (assembly GCA_004027595.1). Classification (NCBI taxonomy): domain Eukaryota; kingdom Metazoa; phylum Chordata; class Mammalia; order Rodentia; family Dinomyidae; genus Dinomys; species Dinomys branickii. The sequence continues at coordinate 110,654 of PVLD010003021.1, forward strand.
GTTAAAACATCCTACAATACCCAAGACAGCCTCAATCCAATCATCTTTGCTACAGTATAGCATTTCATAACTTAAGAGAATCAACCGTGTCATTGCTGAATAGTATGGCCTGATCTCTACGGTTTAACTCCTTACATTGTACTAAAGGAGAAAAAAAACTCACTATGTCACCCGGGCTGGCCTCAAGCTCACAATGATCCTCCTGCCTCAACCTCACAAGTGCTAGAATTATAGGTGTGTGCCATCATGTCCAGCTATATTTTTACTTAATTTGAATAATAACAACAAAGTAAATTTCTATATTTTGGTTGAAAATGTTTTTTTTTATTTACTCCTAAAATATTAATAAAATAATGAATAAAAGTCATCAAGTTGATAAGATTAAAAGGCGCCTGAAGAAATGATTGAAGAAAGGGTGTACTGTGCCCCCATCGATGGATTATCCATGGCCAATCATCACAGAATGTGCTGTTAGGATGTGGGACCAGTGCAGCAGGTGTGTCCCTAGGAAGGTGACCTGGGAGGACACATCTCTTGCTGGCACTCTTCTCTTATTCTGTTCTCCGGGGGCCATGAAGTGAGCATGTTTGCTTCACTACAACTTTCCACCAAAATAACCTATTTCCAATACCAAATACAACCTCAGCTGTAATAGTAATACCCCAAAGCGTGTTTTAAACAAATTCATGGAATTTCAAATATGCATTTCAAAATATTTGTCTTGATGGTTTTATCCTTACTTTTCCATGGCATTCTTTCCTATTCGTACATACAAAACAATAGTTATTCATATAAGTGTATCTCAACCTTGAGAAATCTTGAGAACCAACTGAAGAAATATAAAAATATTCATCATCAGATTCCACCTAAAGACAAATGAAATTTAACTATTTTTGAGCAAAGTCTGGTCATCGAAGCTTTGAATCACATGCTCTGCAGTCAAGGAGCTAAAGGATTACTGCTATTCCTGTCTTCTTTCAGTAAGGAAAAACTTGTCAAAGGGAAGCAATAGTTTAATTGGCTAAACACCTGTCCTTCAAGATATTGAAGTAAAACTGCACTGGAAAACTGTTAACAGCCAAATATTCAAGCATACTGCAACAGAGAAGAAAGATAAAAACAGCCTGAGTTCAATCCATTGGTTCAAAAAGCAGCGCAGTTTTTAGGAGCCGACAGGGAAATCTTCCACCTTACTAAGAGAAAAAGGAAATGTTCTGTTGTCTTCATGTCAAGATATACCTTTGCGATAGGGATCAAGGGATTCACCTGAGAATCATCCCTTCACAGATAATGGGAAATAAGGATGCTAGCTAGGGTTTGAATTGCAAAGTTTCAAAGGGTTGACTCCCCCAGCAGGGGATACTGTTGGAGAAAGATACTGTTGGGTTTAAACTGTCAAAAAGTTTTCCAAAAGAATTACACCTTAAAAAGGCAGAGAAACAATTTACAATTGCAAGTTTCTAAAAGCACATAGTCTATGGAAAGAAAGTTCAGAGTCCCAGATTGAGAAAGACACCTGGTTACAGTGTAGCCATGCCGAGGGTAATCTTAGCTCAGATTGGAGCTCTTTTCTTGCAAAACAGTTTTCTTATATTTGGTCGCCCCTTGTATTTACCTAAAAGTTATACAAATATTAATACCTTGGCCTATTCCTGATCTCATAGTATTTCTTACTCTTAAGTCTCTTTTTGTTTCCTTCTTCAAACCATAATTATCTTCAGTTTGTCCCATGTTTTCTCATTTTGATGTTATTAATGTTAACTGCCTCAGCTGGCACACATATCTGTGATAATGTACTAATAAAATCAGAGCAGTATCTTTTCTGTAGAAAATATTCTTGCAACTTTGTTTTGGTTTCCTAATAGCAATCTTTGTTATCAAAATCAGTGGGTGAACAGAAGAAGTGAAAGGTAAGCTGGAAAGAAGACAGGGAAATCATAGCTAAAACTTGTACTTTAAAAGACCATAGCTTGCAGGACCCAGTTGAAGTTACCCAAGGTGAACAATGTCAGCATTCTTTTGGTTAACCTAAGGCCCCTTTTCTATCAGACCCGTCACACCTAAAATCCCTCAAGAATGCTAGAGGACCATAGATTGACCTAACAGATAAAAGCAGAATCCTGATCTTACGATAAACAAGCAGGTTGACAGAATCCACAGAATGTTCAAATTTAATAAAACAAAAGTGCCCGTAACTATAGAGTGGACTGCGACCCTTCTTGAGGGTGGACCACATTTTCTCCAAGTTTTTACTCTTTCAATAGAAGCATAAGTGTTACCCATTTCAAGAAATAATGTAACTCATTTCCCTAAACTCCCTCACCCCACACTTGAGAATGTCCTAAAATTTCCATCTAACAAACATTTCCAGTGCCTCTTACTGATGTGGCCTGAAAATTCTTTTTCATGATGAGAACCAGCCAGGCTGCGAACTTATTCTACAGAAAAAGTTTAGAGTTAGGTTCCATCTGGCAACTTCCAGGACCTTCTGAGACCTAGCCCCATGACCGATGCACTATCAACCCAACAATAAGTTTTCCGGTGAATGGTATGAGTTTTATTAGTAGTATGTATGTACGTGTTTGTCCATTTTTTTAATTCAGTCCATTACTACACCATACATACGTCAGTATCAGTCACCTCTCACTTTTTTCTTTGAGAAATTCAGGAATGCTTGAATATCTTTAAATAAATGCAGAAATACCCACATCTAGAAAACTGTACACAGAGTTTCATAATGTTAACTGGTCTGCTTATTAACCAATGGACTATCAGACCTCATTGCTGGTTTCCTATAAAATTAAAAGGAAATCCATATTAAAGTCCTTTAAGGACATCAATTTTGAACCAAAAAAAATCTCATGATCAATCCAAGCAGTAACATTAAAATAAATACCACAGTTAATGAATATATAACTTTTATATCATCTCTTGTATGTACTGGCTAGCATGCTATGATATTGTCTCTGTAAAAGCTATGAAGTGAATGCTATGAGTAGCAAAATCTCAATTACTCTCCAGTATTTTTAAGAAGTAGAAGCTTAGAGGCTGTTGTAAATAAAAGGAAAAAGCTCTACTTACATCCAGCTACTTGTTGTTTCATTTTGATATTTCCATTTCCCTAAGAGGATATTAGGTTTCTTCCTTTGGATATTTGGCTTTAACAACTGTTTGAGAGGCTAGAGACACCGCTCTGATGCTCTGGATCACAGAGAAGCAAGCAATGTCGTGTATCATGACAGCCTGAAATAGAATTCCGGACATGGGAAGGTAAATTGTCCAGCCACACTGGCATAGATTGAAATAACTCACTCTTGACTGCCACTGCAGAGTGTCAGTCTATATCTCAGACTGTAGCCATCAACACTGTGTACTGCTGCCTGCAGACACACGGAGATTCCAAAGTCAAAAGAGAAGGTCAGTGTGTTTCAGCAAAGTGTCTTACAATATTTAAAGTTTCAGAGTCTCTACTTTTCCTGCCCAAAGTTCTTGTTTCAAATGCAGGAACATTTCTATTTGTTAGACTTGGTGTTGCATGGCTATGTCAAGGCATTAATTTGCTTTTGTTTCCATCCTGTTAAAACCAGATTAGCTTTTGTACATTTTTACTATTTTACCATGGACAAATAAAACAGGGAAACCTCATGAAGAGGCTAGGAATACTTGCACAATTGCATTATAGACGTTTAAACAGTAAAGTTGTTATAAGTTTTAGTTAATAGCATAGCTGTGTCTTGGGGACTTATTCAAGTTACTGATTTCTTCAAATATGCAAGAATTATTTTCTCCAAAAATGAAAATTTCACTTCCAGGAAGATGGTGACCAGGTGAGCAGCAAAGGAGGGATCCTCCCTGATAGAGACCCCCAGCTCGAGACAGGCTTGGTGAGCACAAATTGCCGTGGCGAGACTCGGGAAAGCTCAGAGTGCTGGGCACCAGAGACTCTCGGCACAGCGGACGGGTGGCGGCTCGGCTGGGTACGGGCGCACTGGGAGCGCAGGGGCTAGGCCCCTCCCCCCTCCCGACCCTGCACAGCTCTCCCGCGACTGCGGCCAGGAGTCGGCTTTTTGGCGGCTGCACACTGGGCGGTCTCAGAGCCCTCGCTGCTCAGGCGGGCTGCGCAAGTCTGGGTGGCGAACTGGGATCCCACTCCAGTCCTGGCCCCCACAGCCAAGGCCCTCAGTGGCCAGCAGTCTGCGGCCGAGGCGGTGTGAGGAGCACAGAGGAGCAGAGCACCTCGCTCCCTCCCCTAGACCCGGAGAGCTCAAGGAGGCAGAGAAGCGTTGGGGAGCAGTGAATCACGGGCGTGGCACAGAGGATTGGCACTTTGGAATCTTCCTGCCTGCACGGATTCCGAAACGGGTGAGCTATCTGCCCACCGCGACCAGATCACCGAGTGGGGGAGGAGATCCGTCCCCATCTCTGCAGAGACCCCAGGGCAGGTGGGGGAGCGGTATTACATGCCCCACCCAGGTCTCCGTAGGGAGTAGCTCACCACACAAACCAGCATCTGAGCAGCCTTTTAGGTGGAACTCTTAGTAGAAAGATTAAGGGACATTCCCCCGAAGAGAAGGAGCCATTGGAGCAGCCGTTGCAATGGACCTTTGCCTGGTGAACTGCCTGGGTAATTTATAGCTCAATAGTCTGAAACTGATATCCAAAAATGGGAAGACAGAAGAACAAAACGCAGTCTCAGAACACAACCCCACCCAGAACAAGTCCTGGATGCGAGAATATAGGGGAACCAGGAAATCACATACCTGCAAGTTCTGAAGCGATTGCATTCAAAATAAAGAAACATCTCCAACAGGCCATAGAAGAGATTAAAGCAGAAATAAGCCACATGCCTGCAATTTATGAAACAATTACATCCAAAGTAATGAAACAACTCCATCAGGCCATAGAACAGATTAAAGCACAAATTAGTCACATACCTGCAATCTAGGAAATGATCACATCTGAAGTAAAGAAACAACTCCATCAGGCCACAAAAGAGATTAAAGTAGAAATAATCACTCAGACAAAGAATGAACTGAAAACCATAATGGAAGAAATGTTCAGCACACACAGAGAAGAAATAGATAAAAGAATAGAAGAAAATAGGAAACAAATGGAAACATTACAAGAGCAATTTAGGAATGAATTACCACCAATGAAACAGGTCCAAGGAGAATGCCAGGAATTGAAAACTTCCATTCAAAGCTTGCAAAACCGCAGCTAATGAGCATGAAGGAAGGATCTCATAAAGTCATCAAGAATCCAAGAAAAATCAATCCAACAGTTGCAAGATGAGGCAAAAAGAAATAATATTCAAGCTATAGGAGTTGAAATCTATAGGACTGAAACAGAAGGAGACAACACAAATGATATAAAAAGAATATTTGCTGAAATAATAGCAGAAAATTTTCCAAACATGGTAAAAGGTACTGAAGTACAGTTAATCGAGACATGTAGAACCCCAAAGAGCCAAAACCAAAAGAAAACTACACACAGACATATAATAGTCAAGATCCCAGACATACAGCAAAAGAACACAATATTAAAAGCTGCTAGAGAGAAGAAACAGATCACCTATAAAGGAAAGCCCATCAAAATCACAGAAGACTTCTCAATGGAAACCATGAAATCAAGAAGAGCTTGGAGCGAGATACTACAGATTCTGAGACAAAACAACTTCCAACCCAGAATGATGTATCCTGCAAAACTATCCCTCAAATTCAATGGAGAAATAAAATATTTCCATGACAAAGAACAACTGAAGAACTTCATGCGTGCCAAACCAGCATTGCGAAAAGCACTAAAAGATATTCTAGATAGAGAAAAAAGAGACCACAATCCCAAGAACAATGATAGAAATAACCCCCTAAACAGAACAAGCAAGTAAACAGTCAGCAAAAGAAGGAAAACAACAAGTAAATGACATGACTAGAATAAGCCAACATATAACCATTAATGTAAATGGCCTCAATTCACAAGTCAAAAGGAAAAGATTGGAAGACCGGATTAAGGAACACAATCCAATGGTATGCTGTATACAGGAAACACATTTTACTCGAAAGAAAATCCACAGGTTGAAAGTTAAAGGTTGGAAAACAATTCTCCATGCAACAGGTCCCCAGAAAAAAGCAGGGGTAGCTATTATGTTTGCAGACAATGTAAACTTCAAACCAAAAACAATCAAAAGAGATAAAGAAGGTTGTTACATACTAGTTAAGGGAAAACTGCAAGAGGAAGAGGTAACGATCCTAAACATTTATGCACCAAACAATGGAGCACGTAATTTTACAAGTCAAATCTTAACAGACATGAAAAATCAAATAACTAATAACACTATTGTAATAGGAGACCTAAACACCCCTCTGATGCAAAGAGATAGGTCAACTGGACAGAAACTCAGCAAAGAAATACCAGACCTCAACCAAAAGTGTGAACAAATGAACTTAGTAGATGTATACAGAGTGTTCCACCCCATAACATCAGAATACACATTTTTCTCAGCTGCACATGGGTCTTTCTCTAAAATACACCACATTCTAGCCCATAGAGCATATCTACCTAAATGCAAAAGAATTGAAGTTATCCCATGCATATTATCTGACCACAGTGCAATGAAATTGGAAATTAATGACAAAGAGAACTCCAAAAACCACATAAACACTGGGAAATTAGACAACAACCTCCTGAATAACCAGTGGGTCACACAAGAAGTTAAAGAAGAAATTAAAACATACCTACAAATAAATGAAAATGCAAGTACAACCTACCGGAATCTGTGGGATGCAATGAAAGCGGTCCTCAGAGGGAAATTTATAGTAATGAACTCATATAAAAGAAAACAGAAAGAGAGCAAATAAATACCCTAATGCTACACTTCAAACTCTTAGAAAAAGCGCAACAAGCCAAACCAAAGCCCAAAGAAGGGAGGAGATTATAAAACTCAGGGCAGAAATTAATGCAATTGAGATGAAGAAAACTCTACAAAAAATTAGTGAATCAAAGAGTTCGTTCTTCAAAAGAATAAATAAAATTGATAAACCCCTAGCCAACCTTATCCAAAAAAAAGAAGGTAAAGAACTCAAATTCATACAATAAGGAATGAAAAGGATGAAATCACTACAGATCCCACAGAAATCCAAAAGATCATTAATACCTACTTTGAAAATCTTTAAACCCATAGGATAGAAAATTCAGAAGAAATGGACAGATTCCTAGAAATGTACAAATTACCAAAATTGAATCAGGAAGACTCAAAAATCCTGAACAACCCAATATCAATTAATGAGATTGAAAATGTCATTAAAAATTACCGACAAAGAAAAGCCGAGGCCCTGATGGATTCACAGCAGAATTCTATAAAACATTCAGAGAAGATTTAATGCCAACACTCCTAAAACTCTTCAATGAAATCAAAAAGGAAGCAACTCTCCCTAACACATTTCTGGAGGCAAGCATTATACTGATATCAAAACCAGAGAGGGACCCAACCAAGAAAGAGAACTATAAGCCCATCTCTCTAATGAACGTGGATGCAAAGATACTCAACAAAATATTGGCAAATAGATTAGAGTGAATCATAAGGAAAATTATACACCACGACCAGGTAGGATTCATTACAGGAATGCAGGGATGGTACAATATTTGCAAATCAGTAAATGTAATACATCATATTAATATAGTCAAAGACAAAAACCACATGATCATCTCAATAGATGCAGAAAAGGCTTTCTACAAAGTCCAACATGCATTCATGTTAAAAAACTTAGAAAAAATAGGAATAGATAGCCTCTACCTCAATCTGATCAAAGCCATCTATAACAAACCAACAGCCAACATCATACTAAATGGACAAAAACTGAAAACTTTCACTTTAAAGTCAGAAACAAGACAAGGATGTCCATTGTCACCACTCATATTCAACATAGTTCTGGAAGCATTAGCCAGAGCAATCAGACAAGAGAGAGAAATAAAAGGAATAAGGATAGGAAAGGAAGAAGTTAAACTATCACTATTTGCAGATGACATGATACTATACATGGAGGACCCCAAGAACTACACAAGAAAACTCCTGGAATTAATTGACAAATTCAGCAGCATAGCTGGATACAATGTCAACACCCCAAAATCAATAGCATTCCTATAAACGAACAACAAACAGACTGAGAGAGAAATTGAGGAAACCATACCCTTTACAATAGCAACCAAAAAACTGAAATACTTAGGAATCAATCTAACAAAGAATGTGAAAGATTTATTCAGTGAAAACTACAGTACTCTGAAAAAGGAGATCAAAGAGGATTTCAATAAATGGAAAAACATACCCTGCTCATGGTTAGGAAGAACTAACATTGTGAAAATGGCCATACTACCAAAACTGTTGTACAGATTCAATGCAATTCCCATTAAACTACCATTAGCATACCTCACAGATCTAGAGAAAACATGCCTCAAATTCATCTGGAACCAGAGAAGACCCAGAATAGCAAAAGCAATCCTGGGCAATAAGGACAAGTCAGGTGGAATCACAGTCCCTGACCTGAAATTATCCTACAAAGCTACTGTAATAAAATCAACCTGGTACTGGCTAAAAATCAGACCTGAGGATCAATGGAACAGACTGGAAGATGCAATCACAACAAAAAACCCACTCAGCTACCTAATATTTGACAAAGAGGGCAATGAAACTCACTGAAAAAAAGAAGGCCTGTTTAATAAATGGTGCTGGAAAAACTGGCTTGTCTCTTGCCGAAAACTGAACATAGACCCCAGTCTATCACCATGCACCAAACTCAGGTCAAAATGGATCACTGATCTCAACATTAAAACAGAAACTCTAAATCTATTGGAAGAGCAAGTAGGTAAAAATCTTGAAGACATAGGAGTAGGCAGAGAGTTCATGAACAAAAATGAAACTGCAAGGGAAACACTCCAAAGAATCAATAACTGGGACCTCATCCTACTGAAAAGTTTCTGTACATCTAAAGAAATCACCAGCAAAGTAAAAAGAAAACCCACAAATTGGGAAAAAACCTAGCTGGCTGTCCCTCAGACCAAGGTCTTCTATCTAGAACATACAAAGAATTAAAAAATGTGTACCTGTCCAAATTCAAAGACCCAATCCAGAAATGGGTATCTGAGATGAATGCACACTTCTCAGATAAAGAAATACAAATGGCAAATAAATATATGAGAAAATGTTCCACATCCTTAGTTATCCAAGAAATGCAAATAGAAACAACACTGAGATTTCATCTCACCCCAGCAAGACTGGCCAGTATTTAAAAAATCATCCAATAACAAATGCTGTCGAGGCTGTGGAGAAATAGGGACTCTTATTACACTGCTGGTGGGAATGCAGACTGGTGCAACCACTATGGAGAGCAGTTTGGAGATTTCTCAGCAAACTAGGTCTAGAGGTTCCATTCAAACCAGCTATTCCCCTTCTGGGTATTTTTCCAGAAGATCTGAAAACATCATTATCACTCTGATATATGTGCACCCATGTTTATAGCAGCGCAATTTGTAATAGCTAAAATGTGGAAGCAACCCAAGTGTCCATCCACAGTGGACTGGATTTATAAACTGTGGCATTTTTATATAATGGAATATTATTCAGCTATAAAGAAAGACAGTTTTGGGGATTTTGTAGGCAAATGGTCAAAATTGGACACCATACTCATAAGTGAAATAAATCAGTGGTACATGAGCAGGCAATGTATTGTGTCACTGGTGTAAGAACCTGAGGGTGGGAATATAAACTAAGAGACATGAAGGAAATCTGTTCAAAAGCAAAGAACAGGTGGGATGAGGGAAAGGAAAAAATAAAGAGGCAATAATGTATGTATGTATATATGTATATACATGTGTACAGGAGGGCTAGCATGGTTCTACTATTGTATTATGTCACTTAATGCTAGGGAATAGTTGATCACTGGTTATTCGATCAATCTTGTATGTATGTATGTGTTATCCTGAGCACACACTTTGAAGATATCAATATGCAATGGAGCAACTATTGTTGGTTTTCTGATGCTTTGTCTATAATTCAATTCTGATCATACTGTTATTGTGCTACTTTGTGTCTCTTTGTTAATGCTTTCCGGTTTCTTTTTTTTTTTTTTTTTCTGTTTTTAATGTAGTTTATTTTCTATCACACTTTAAAAGAAGGGAAAGAAAGAGAGAGAGGGAAATAAAAGAAAAATTATATATATAAAAAAATATGTAAGAAAGTAAGTATGTATCTACAGCATATCTCACATAGTTGTACTACTGACTTAGGTCACTTTATAGTAAGGAATAGTTGATGATTAATTGTTTGATCAATTTTGCATGTCTGTATCTGTGTTCCTGAATATACACTCGGAAGTTGTCAATATGTAAAGCAACAACCATTGTTGATTCCCTATCACCTTGTCTGTAAATCAGTTTTGATTGTATTATTCTTATGCTACTTTGTGTCTGTTTGTTAATATGTTTTTGTTCTTTTACTTTTAAATAATAAAAAAATGAAAATTTCACTCTTTATAATTATGAAAAAAATTGAGTATTAAAAGAGTAGTTTACTAAAAGCCAGTTAAGCACAAATCTTTTTAACTCCTCGATCAGGGATAGCATTTAAGAGATTGCAGGAGGACATGGTGGAAGTCCTTAGAGCACAGAAATGTTCAAGTTACCAAATTCCCATCCCCTTCCAAAGCCAGGTGTTAACTAATCACTTACCTGACCACTATAGAGACCATAACATAATCTAAGCCAGTGTAGTGACACAACAAATATCAGGGTCTAGAGACAAATGTCTGCAGACTCTGGTGATCAGAGGTGGAGAGCAGTACACCTAATCCCTTCTCTCCAACTGTGCAGTCAAATGCATACCATAATAAAGGCAGGCTTTACAGCAGATTCTGGCAATTGGATATTCATTAAAAATAAGAAGGTAAAGAAATCATATCACTTGTTCTAAGAACAGTGAGATCCCTATTCTGTATTTTTTTTTAATTATGTTCATCATTACAAGATGGCAGTACATAATAATTACATTCATCCTGGGGAGTTGGTACAGGTGTGCAAAACATCTTAAATCCTTTTGGATCCCTATGCTCTCTCTTTCCTTCTCTGTATTTACACTTTAGCAGGAATTTTATTTTAAACACTCACTTTTAGGGGGATTCATGGAGAAGGAGGATGTAATTAAACTTCCAGTAAATCACTTGAGTATATCAACAACAATAGTAAACATAATTGCTCACTTAGAGTCCCACTTTTAAAATGTTAATTTCCTGGGCATGAATTCTTACACTTTCTTCATGCTGGAAGAATTCTAGTACCATCTTTCTAGGCAATCAAAATGTTAAACACTATTAACTTTACCAAATATAAATCAGCCCAGCATGTTTTCTGCTGGCTAACAATTCTGTAATCTTGATTTAATAATGATATTTGGATGTAAAATTGTCTACAGCATGGGTTCCTGGTTAGGGTACAACAAATACTAGCTTTAGATTCAAGTTAGTGTTTATATGAGTAAGTAGATTTTTCCTCATAAAATGGTATTAAAATAAGTTGTCAGATATTGTCTTAGTTACTTTTCTCTCATTGCTGAGACAAAAAATACCCAACAGGCAAAGTTAAGGAAGGAAAGGTTTATTTAGCTCAGTGTGCAGGTTTCAGTCCATAGTCAGCTGGCTCTAAGGCAAGATGGCATGGCAGAATTGGCTACCATTCATGGCGGCAGAAGACAGCAAAAAGAGTAAGAGAGGAGGGATGGAAACAAGCCTCTTTTGGTCCCTACATTTTGTATAGGCTACCCACCCTATGGTGCGTGTAGCACTCACACCTTTAATGCCAGCCTTGGACCATGAATGAATCACACACTGTAGCAACCTGGCCCGACGATTGCAATAGGCTTTGGGGAAACATCTAGACACAAAGCCTAACAGATGTACAAAATAGTAAGATACCAAAAATCTAGAGGAAAAGATAAAACATTCTACATTTTAAGAAATGGTTCTTCCTGGTGTTTCTGTATACTGGGTCAGCTTTTGCTCCTGGAATATCTTATCAAGGTTATTTTCACAGTACAGACTTTTAGAGGATAAAGTTAGTGTTTCCTTGTGGGACAGAGGACAGATTTGTTTCCTAACTAGGATCATAAAGACAATGTCCCCTTTAGGCACACAATTTTGCCAGCAATTTCCTTATACTTTTGGGATTCCTTAAACTCAACATTCTCCAACTCTGTATGATCAAATTCAAATCTAGATAAAATAGCCAGTGTAGGGCCAGCCCTTACATCACCCCTTAATAATTTGAATGCCATGTGAATTCACAAGAACCAAAAGCTCTTGCTGCCTGCTGTACTGTAAGTGATAATACCCTATTGCTCTGGTCCTGGGGTTTTATCTTTCAGGAGTGCCCATGATATTCTAGTAACGTAAGTGTGAGCTTTGGTAAACAGAACAAAATCTCAGACCATTCTCACATTTTAATGCTGCAGATGAGTGAGCATCTTACTAGAAGGCATAATAACCAATCAAGATTTAAAGACAGAACACTTATAATTAGGTAACAAACACATTCGTTATCTTTGCCAATAATTTAATTTATAGACCTCACATTAAAATGCTAATTAATCAAATTTTCTTCTTGTATTTTGGAATATAAAGAAATACTAATTCTTACATGTAAGTTCAGATTCATTATTAGCTGCTGCACTGGTAAACTTAAAATGATTATAGAAAGGTGATCATATATTTGTTGGACCTTGAAATATCAATTTTAAAATATTCAAGTATTTAAAGAAGTACTGGTCCTATGGAATACATTTTGTAATTTTTTATTAAGTTTTGGAATTCACTAAGATGACCTTGATATTATTCTTAGTGTGACTTTAGATTCACTTTTGTGGGCCTCCTGCTCAATGACTTTCTCATAGGTTTTACATTGGAAATATTTCCAGTGTTAATTCCCTGACTGTTTGAGGTGTAAAGTTTCTCCTCACCAGTGCCATGTCCTTCTCAGGAGACTGATAGCCATGCCCTTGAAAGAAATCAGTAAGAGATTTTAGGCCAAACCTCTACTGTCTATAGAAGTATGGAGGCCCAACTTTTGTTAACTACCCATTCATAAACGTAGATGGCCTAATCACACCGGAGGTCTGCTCTAGTACCCCCATTCCTTCTCTACTCATTCACCCTGTCATGAAAACTCTGTACCTTTACTCAGATGCAGTACTGCCGGCTTGTAACCTCAGAACTCTGGGAGGCTGAGACAGGAAAAATAATCCTAAATTGGAGTTCATAATTTAGTAAGACCCTGGCACAAAATTTAACACTGAGGCAGAGTTTGAGGATGTAGCTCAGTGCTAAGGCTCTGTGATCATTTCCCATTATTGCAAAAATCAACAAACATGCACCATTCCATGCTGATTTTAACTCTTCCAGAAAGTCACCTAGAAAGTGAACAGCTGTATTAAATGGTATTACTAGATTTAGTATTTTGAGAAATCTCCATACTGATTTCCATAGTGGTTGTATTACTTTAATTCCCACCAAAAGTATGGAAGGGTCTATTTTCCCCCACAGCCTTGCCAACATATGTTACTATTTGATTTCTTGAGGACGGCCTTTCTTTCTGAAGTAACATGATGTGTCAGTGTCGTTTTAGCCTGCATTTCCCTGATAGCTAGTGATGCTGAACATTTTTGTGTATTTATTGACCATTTTTTATTTCTTCTGAGAGGTGTCTATTCATTTATTTGTCCATTTATTTGTTGGATCTTTCATTTTGAGAGTTCTAATTTTTTTTTTTAGTTCTTTATATAGTCTAGTACTTTGCCCAAGGAATAGCTGGCAAGTGTTTTTCCCCATTCTGTAGGTTGTCTTTTCACTCTGTGAATTATTTCCCTTGCTGTGCAGAAGCTTTTTAATTCGATACATACCTACATTAATAGCAGCACACTTTATAGTAACCAAATCTTGGAAATAGTCAATATTCCTTTCAGTGGATGAATGAATAAAGAAAATGTGGTATTTATACACAATGGAGTTCTATGCTGCCATAAAGATAAACTGGAGGCTTTTGTAGGTAACTGGATGGGCCTTGAGACCTTATTAAGTGAAATAAGTCAGACAGACAAGCCTAATATCATGAGCTTTCTCTTACAGAAGAACTCCCTCCAAATACCAGTGAAGAGAAAAGTGAAAGATTGTAGGAAGTAGGGAGAACATTTTCAAATGGATGGGGAGCAAGGGGTGGAGGGGAGGGAAAGGCGGTGGAAAACAGAACTGGAAAATATGGAAAGAGAGCGGCTGAAAATGGACAGCAAGAGTTAGAAGAGAGGGACATAAGAGGAAGGAGACAAAAGATGGGTTACTAAGATGGGTTACGTAGCTGTGTCAGTTCCCCATGACAAATGTAACCCTCGTGTACTACAGACATGTACTAACGCAAAGCACAGCAGCAAGTATCAAAGAAAAACAGAAATAGGAGGAACCTCTGCATCTTGTAAAACAATTGAACCCAATTTCTCTTCCTTGTTCTAATACTCTGGAGCAAAAACTATTCCTTTCCCATTCTCTTCCTGCCTTGCTCAGTCTAGACTGTTCTAGACAGAAAACAATGAAAATTAATGTACTTTACGATAAAGTCAGGATAAGTTGCACATAATTATAAAAACGATATTTTGAAGAGCTGTTAAAATATATTTTTAAGCTACAGGAACTTAATGCTGACAGGACTACGTAAGAGAAGTGTTAGGTTTCTGACCTATGGTGAGTCTTTAAATTGTAAGATGTGTTAGTTTTTCGGTAAGATCGCTATACAAAGAGAAAGCTATATAAAATACAAGTTACATAGAAGTACAAAAACTCATTTTGTTTAAATTTGTGAAGGAGAATTTTTGACCTGACCCGCGGGTAGTCAAAGGAGACTCTAGAGGGGGAGCGAGGATTGAGAAAGGGACAAGAGACACAAGAAATGGAGACAAGACAGGAGTCTGATCAAGTCTCGTTTATTGAGCGAAAGCCTCGGGTATATATACAGTGCGGAATGGGGGATTGACGTCAGCGGGTAACTAAGCAACGGAGGGAAGTCCAAACATCACGCGAGGGTGGTCCAGGCATCAGGCGATAGCATGTGACTATATCACGCAATAGCAATAGCACGTGATTTATGGGAAACAGAAATTTAACTTAGAGAAAATAGAAACTTAACTCAGGATAGAAACCGAAACTTAACTCAAGACTCTTAAGATGGCTGGTATTTTACAAAATGGATGCCGACCACAGGTCTCTCAGCGGTCTCCCACAAATTTTGATTACATTTTTTGTGCAGTCCCATTGGAAAAAAACAAGGAAATCATGGGGAGAGAAGTTACAGTCTGATTGAAAGGTAGGCAGCAAAGAAAAAGAATCATTAAGCAATTCTTAGGACACAAAGTATTTGCCAGTGGGGTGTCCAAGGAGAAACACTCTCCTGTGCAATTCAATGCACCTCTAAAATGTCTTATGTTTTGATTAGTTGGGGCATTGTGAGATCTTTAAAAAGACTTAAAAAATTGAAATAACTGGTTTCAGGGCACCAAATGAAATGCAACGCAAGGGTAAAATATTTCATATTAAAGTGATCATTTTAAGCTATTTATATTCACTTGTAAGTTCTAAATTAGTTGTAACCTCTCAGAGAATTGACCTGAGTGATCTGAGGAATTCTCAGTCAAGACATCTCAAAGTGAAATGGAGCTCATTCATATTAGCAGTGTAAGTACAAGAAAATTCATCTGTCACCATGCCCACCACAGTCAAATGGTGACACATAGACTGAGTTGATAAATTAGGGCTCATGACAATCTCCATCCCACTGCTAACCTATAACCTAAATTTGGGAAGCCATCCTAACTCTCTTTAACATGTATAAACTGAACTGACCACCAGTGAGCACACGATAATAGCACCAGTTAATTGGCAATTAATATCACCCAAGACCCAAGACAACTTTTTTTCTTTTGTCTTTTTAAGACAAAGTTTCACTATGCAGTTCAGGCTGGCCTTTTCTTTCTTGTCTTTTTGAAACAGGAGTTTCCCTGTGCAGTTCAGGATGTCCCTGAGCTCACTTTGTAGCCCAGGCTGGCCTCAAACTCGCAACAATCCTCCTGCCTCAGCCTCCTGAGTGCTGGGATTACAGGCATGTGCTGCCACACTGGGCTCGACCACATTTTACTGTTGTTTAAAGCTGAATCCTTTATCCTTTATCCTTACCTCACAAAACACTTAACCCTCTTCTCTTGCCTCATCATTTATCAGTTAGTTGCTTGCTGACCAGAACAAATTGATTTAAATTACAATGCAAATAAACTGATGAAAATATTCAAAACTTTCAAAATTACCTAACAGGTGCAAAGGAGATATAATAAAGATACAAATCACTTTGCTGTTGTGCAGTAGGAAAAATGCCAGGGTGTTGTGCGAATTTGAAAGAGGGCTAGAAGGGCTGTATGCTCTGGGATTAAATAATTTAAAAGAGCAACTATTATCTTGAATTTGAATTATTTTTTCTTCTTGCAGAGATTTGTCTGAGTACTGTCCCAGGACATTAATTCCTGATCAGCAAAAGAAAAGATGCTTTGCATGAGAAATACAAATTCGTCTTTCAATTGTTTTACCCACTCATAGGTAATTTTTTTCCATATTCTTAAATAGAAATTCTCATAAAGGGGAATAACCTCAGACCATCCAAAAAACAAAATAACCTTACCTTATACCCTTGACCACAGAAGACCTTTCCTCCCACACCAAAATGGAATAGCACTTTGTCTATGACAGCATGAATATGACCAAAAGCAGCCGTTGGGTAGCAAGCTGGCATCAGATGTTTCAGTGGTGGTCACGAGATGACAGCTGATCATGGAGGGTAGCAGCTATTCTCTGAATGTTTGTAGCTCCTCAAAATTCAAACACTGACATCCAAACCCCAAAAAGATGATGTAAGGTGATGGGATGTAGAGAGGTGACGACTGGGTTATCGGGGTAAAGCTTTCTTGAGTGAGGTTAGCACCTTTGTGAGAAGTGCCCAATGGACGATGCTACCTCTCCCAACACTGTTTGACACCAGAGTCAAACACCTAACCACACACCAAATCTGCCCGATGTTAGGCTTTTCAGCCTCTTTACCTATGTGAGGTAAATTTCTGTATTTTATAGTCCATGCTGTCAATGGTATTTGTTTCAGCACCCTCAACAGAAGACAAAATACGGAAGAAATATAAGCAGAAAGAATATAGAGAAATTAATGAGAGAAGAAATGACATGTACTATCCAAGGGCTTAACAGAAAAAAGGAAACAACCTGAATTTTCAAAGTTTCCTCCGGATGGGAGAGCAGGCAATATACAAAAGCTTCCTCACGACTATTGTTCCCAAATTACTGACAGAGAATGAGACTATAGCTTAATATTTCATGATGAAGAAAGATCCATAGCAAGTAATTAATTTTTTTAAACTGTTATGCCCATCATAACTATATTCATAATTATCTTAAATAACTATGATAATCATGCATTTACAATAATTGTCATGTAAATAATTATCATTATTATTATCACAAATAACAAAACAAAAATCAACTGAGAGCAGGTTGTACCCTGTCCCTGGAAGACTGAATGAACCATCACATTTTTATTTTATGTCTACAGAAAAAGAAATCTGGGTCACCAATAATGGTTTGATGAAATTTCTGAGCTAGATTTTTTTATGTGGACACTGTACATCATGCTTTCAACAAACTTGCTTGGATGTTTGGTCCTCCCTTCACAGCAATGGAAAGAAATTCCTCCTGGAAGAGTTTGATTTGATGTCATCATATGGACATAGAGCGCTGATGTTCAGGAGCCTTGTGTTTTTATGGCATCTTGATGAGCTCTCAAGAAAATCACATATTTATCCTGTTCCTCCCTCCCATATACATATATTCTATACATCCCAGAGGAAAAAGGATTATTATATTATTATATATTATATAACAATATAACAATATATTTCATATAATATAAAATATAATTCATAAATATAATTATATTATTATAATTATATAATAATAAATGTGAAAAACTATATTTCTACAAACAGAAGAGCCTTACCTGGGATAATTACATTGAACACTGAACCAAAAGTATTTTCCCTCGAATAAAAATTAAAGTTTATTTCTTTTTACTCCAATTATTTAATCACTTCATTACTTATCTATTTTAATTTGTTAGTATAAATTAGACACGGCAAGAATGTGGAGTACATTAACCTAATTAATACCATTAAGACTTGGCTTTTAAAAGTTAAATGAAAGAAAAGAATAACTCATATAAATTATACTAATATCTCTTTTACCTCCTACTCCACAATGTGGCCTTTATCTTATGTATCAAAGAGAAGAAGCATTCCATTCTGTGCATTTTAGTTAGTTGTGGTTCATCTTTCAATAAGTCAAATATTTGGGCAGAAATATGACCACTACTACCATCAGTTAACGCTATGAAAAGCTGTAAAAGCAGTGAGCGGGTGGAGTGAGTGGAGGACTAGCTGAACCAGAGCTGTACGTCCCAGCACATCTAGGGGAAGAGTAGGGAGACAATGAGCCGAAATAAAGAAAACTGATCTCCTAACCCTGTTTCCCTCCTTTCTCCAATACAGACTGAATACCCTCCACACCAGTGGTTGCCAAACCTTTTGTTACCAAGGACTGTTGAGATAATTTTGCTGATTTGAGGATGATTGGAACATAATATGCTTTTTGTGCATTTTTTTCCTATCGTTAAACCATTGTGACATACTGTGAGATAATGATACGATCCACTATATGTAGAATAACTGGGTCCCCTGATTCTGTTTTCCTGCAACTGCGTGGTCCTCCCTGGGCATGATGGGAGGTACTGACAACAAAAGAGGGTCTCTTGGGCTGGGGATATAGTTCAGTGGAATAAGCGCCTGCCTAGCAAGCACAGCGTCCTGAGTTCGATCCCCAGTACCGCCAAAAAAAAAAAAAAAAAGAGGGTCTCTTATGTCTAACCTACCCCATAAATACATGTTGGTTGTTGTCACTGCAGAAAACCCTGCATCACAAAGAAAGGATGTTAGAAATGCAAGCAAGCATTTCAATGTTTTTGTGGTGATCTCAGGATATTCTGCTTGTATTTTAATTCAGAAGGTATGGAGATTTGAAGTTGCCTCAAATACAGTTTTAAGACAACCATCATTTGCATTCTCAAGCAAATGATCCTCTTCTAGCTTGCACAAGGTTGACTCATCCATCCCTCCAAGTGGGTTGAAGGTCCAGTCCTTCCTAGTTGTGGTTGAGAGACAGTGTTCAAAATTTTTTGATCATTAAAAGTTTTAAAACCTGCAATAGGTGATCATGCACCAACTGGGAGAATAAAGCACCTGGGTCTTTCCAATTTCTTGGAATGTTTAGAACATGTCAAAAATTTTAGTGTTCACTCATTGCCCACACACTTCCAGTTTGTACTTTAACGCAGCCATTTTATCTGCAGACTTATATATAGGTGCTATTCTTTCCTGGAGAGAAAGAGAGAATTGATTGAGGAGGTTGAAATATGTCAAATGGGTAAGCAAGTTTTGCCATTCATTTTGTGTCTTTGAAATAGCTCACCGATATTGACTGTTTACTGAAAGAAATCTTTACAGAGGATCTCATAACTCAAAAACCCTGGTCAGTTACCTACTTTTAGATCTACTTCTGTGTATGAATGAAGACACATGGTCTGTGTCCACTTCCTCACAGAACTAGGTGAACAAATTTGAGGTAAGGGCATGTGCTTTAACATGGTTGATAACATTAGCCACATTCAGCAAAAGCTTTTAAAATTCAGGTGACTTTTTTTGGCTAGCCAGCATTAACCTATGGCTGACAGTGCATAGACCCACACTGGAAAACAACCTCAGTTAAACCAGAGACCTGAGTTGTGTAAACAAACCAAAAAAATCCAATCTTTGTAATCACTCTTCATGTATAGACTGACACAAGATGACAAATTAAGTTTTCTTGATATGTAATCATTAAAAGACTTGAATAATTCTGCAGCTGTGGTGTTCGTTGGCAAGAAAATGCAAATAGCATATCCCCATGTACATTCTTTTAAAAAATCTATGGCATGAAAATGAGTTTTCAGTATTAGTACACTTGTCGAACTGAATTGCATATCAATTTCTGTAGGTATATTGTGAGCCAAAGCGTCACATGTGCCGCCTTTGGAACTGCGGACTCCTCTAAAAGTTCACTACAAACATTCTTAGCATCAGGCAAGATCAACTCTTCAACAATAGCAAAGGGCTTCTTAGCATTAACAATGCAGTTAGCCACTATGCATGATGATATCAATGCAGACACATTTGTTAAAGTTTGGATCTCCAACAATTGTTTCTGTTCTTCACATTAAGAGTTTTGTTTTTCTTAAGAAAGTCTCCAGAATGTTCTCTTTTAATGAAAAATGCTTGTTTTCCAAGTGGTAAAGCAATTTAGAAAGGTTTCATGGCTTGGTAAGAGAGCAGGTTTCCATGTAGTATATAAAATCGATGCAGAGAATCACCTATCATAATGAACCCCTACTTTAAGTACTAGTCTTAGTCTGTTCTCTTAAATGCAAGTGTCTTTTTGTTCACAGTCTTAAAACTCTGCCCTGTCTCCTCATTGTGGCCCTCCCCTCCTTTTCTTGAGACAGGGTCTAATGATGTAGTCAAGAGTCACCTCGTTTTTATGGCCATTCTCCTGCTTCAGCCTCCTGAGTGCTGGGATTACAGGCATGCACCACCATGCCCAGCTTCCCCTTTTCAAAAATGCTCTCTAGTGACATATGGTTTTGTTTTGTTCTTTCATTTTGGCTTATGGTTATATCGTGGACTTACCAAAACTGAGACAGGTGTGCAGTGTGCAAAACAGATCAGATGATAATGGTAAATAAAATAGAAGGCAGGCCACTTGCAGCCTTGCATGAGTGTCAGACTGTGACATAAACCCTGCCTCCAGATGCAGCCATGCAATGGAAACACATCAATTCACTTGCCACTATAAAACCTGCCACCAGATGCAGCTTCACTGTCACTTGCCACTTGTCACTTAATTGTCACTGACAGGGTTTTGATGTGAGTCTGCAAGCATTTGATTTATTGTAATCTCTGTGCAGTCAATCCTCTGTGCTAAGGTTAATCTGCATTTGCAGCTTGCTCCCCTGAGCTAACATTAACACGTTGGCTTCACCTCAGGTCACTGGACATTAGATTCTCACGAGGAACACATAGGCTACATTCCTGTCCCCATGAGAATGTAACACAGCAGCTGTTCTGACTGGAGGTGTAGCTCAGAAAAAACATCTGCTGTGGTGGGTGGGTAGAAGCACAAAACTAAGCTTCCATTTCTTGCCTGCTTCTTACCTCCTGCTGTGCAGCCTGGAGCCTTGTCCTAAGAGTCTGTGCACTTATATCGGCCCATGGCCCAGAGGTTAGGAACCCCTGCTTTATCTGAAATGCTTGAAGCAAATACTGTTTATGATTTCAGATTTTGAAATACTTGCATATATGTACTGATATATAGATAGATAGATAGATAGATAGATAGATATGTTCAGGGCAGGTCCCAAATCTAAATACAAATTCATTTATGTTTCACATACCCTTTGTACCTATAACCTGAACATAATTTTTTATGTTATATACATGTATATAAATATTTTCATTTAAAGAGAATGAAAAACAATAACAAAATAACAGCAACATAGACAAAAACAAAGCAATGAAAATGATGCAGGATTTCAAAACAAAATGATAGGAATTAACAGTGATTGTTATATTAAGTATTGTGACCTTCAACGAAGTTGCTCAAATTACTAGATGTGAGAATGCAAGATCAAACTGTTAAAGAGAATGAAAAATAATGTTAAAAAATTAGAAAGGATACAGAGCTTTGCTAAACAAGATGGCAGTAATTCACCAATGGTTGTTATATTGCATATTGTTGTCTTCAAATTAGTTCTTCAGATTACCAGATATAAGCATGCAATAATTTTTTTTAATGATTTTATTGGTACATTTCAGATATACATAGTGATCCCATTCATCGTAGGGAGTTTGTAACTACATAATATGTCTTGATTCTAATTTTCCTAAATCCCTTCTGCTCCCTTCGACCTCTTTTACCCTCCTTATTTACAAAAGCTTTGTTTCCATTTTTTGCTACCTGAGGGTAATTTTAAACATAGTTTTAGTATGTCCTTAGTTGGGCTGAATCTTACTACATGAGATTAGGTATGAAATTTTCTAATTTAGGTGTTATGTAGATGCCCCATATGTCTTAGATCCTAGAGAATTTTGGATCTGAGATTTGGGGATTAGGGATGTTCAACATATAGTACATATTTGCAATAATCTAATTTGTGCACAACTATTTATTTAACATTAGAAAAAAACATAAGAACAGAATTGTAATGCAGATACACTTAGACTTTGAAGATGTTGAAGTTATGTAAAATACTAAATAATTCTCTCTTATCTTCTTAAAGGTGTTCCCACTTTCACGTTTTAAGTCTGTTTTACAAGTTTTCTTTTTCTTCTTTCAAAATCGAGTTGTCAGCGCTTGGTTCTGTCTTCTGACGAGGTCACTGCCTACAGCACTCCTAAAACTTTTATATTTTTTAAAAGTCACACTGTGAACTAAGAGATCCCATAAATTATGATGAGAATAACTCTGTGTTTCCTTATAATACACAAAACTTAATTTATATTTTATTTTTATTTGTTTTTGAGTTGCATGAATGTGGCTTAGTGTTAGTTTACTGATCAGGAAATACTTAGAAATCATTCAGATATCATTAAAAGGATGTCTAAAATAAGCTTAAATAAAACTAAATAATGTTCTCCTTTTAGTTAAAGTACAGGTTTTAGTATCTGAGCATTCAGGCATCTTTTGCACCCATGTATTTTGTTCAGTTTATTTTCAACTTCTCATCTCTGTGTGGTCGTTGAAGTGATTTCCCTAATTATTAGGGAGACTGAGGATTTGAAGGATGAGGCGAGTAAGGGGAATTGGAAGATTGAATTCTATGTAAACAATCACAAAACTAATAGTGGAATTGGAAATAAAATATGCGCTAGAACTTGTTTCAAAATATAACATTTTATATGATCACAAATTTTGAATTCCCGAAGAGCCACTTTAAAAGCACGACTGCTTAGAAGCAAAGCTGCTGAAAGGCAATGTGTTCTTCAATCTGCTGAAGAAAATGCATATGAGGAAGCAGCTTTGGGACATAGCACCAAACAGAAAGAAGCCAGCAAATGTGACTCTTTCACTGCACCATCTCCTGGTTTTATTTCCTAGAATATAAAAAATAAATGAACACATTACTGTCTGCTTTATCTATCATTATGAAGTCTTCAGATATATTGTCATCTGAAAAAAAAAAAAAAACTAGGCAAAACGAAAAGCCAACAGAAATTAGTGTGACACTTAGTTGGCTGACTTTGTTAATTATATGGAGAAAATAAAAATAAAACAAAATTTCAAAACAGGTCAATAGGACAGTTACAATAAGTAATACATTGCATTTTGTCATCTTCATAGTAGTTGTTTGGAGTATAAGATACAAGCGTGATATCTTGTTGCCTTGGTTACTTTTCTGTCATTGCTGAGGCAAAATACGTGATGCCCACAATTAAAGAAGGAAAAGTTTACTCAGCTCACTGTTTGTGAAGGTTTCAGTCCATACTTGGCTGGCTCCAAGGCAGGGTGGCACATGGCAGAGGGCAACAATTCAGAGTGGTAGAAGATAACAAAAACAACCAGAGCAAAAGGGAGGAGTAGTGGTAAGCTGCCACTTTCTCTCCTTTACATATGCGAAGTATCAGCCCCAGGGCAAGTGTAGCACTCCCCATCCGCGGTCAATCATCATCTCTAAAAGCTCACCCCATGACTGTATTTGTCCTAGGGGAGACACTCCAATACAAACCATAACACTTGTCCGAACAATACTATCACAAGCCTTTCTTTTCAGTGAACTAAGAGAAACTAGTTGTGTAAGTATCTTAATACTCTTGTGTATAAATATATATTTTCCTTTTTCCCTTCCCTTTCTCTTTCTCCCATCATGGTTTGCCTTTTCTTTTGAACAGTTTCTTCCCAACTCACTATATCTTGTACTGATTTTTCTAAAATGTTATGTTCTTTTAAATTTTTTCTCTACTTTAAAAAATTTTTTTCCTCTCAAACCATATACTAAGATGCCCTCTCAGCAAATACAGTTTAGCTACCTGTTTCCACTTTTCATCTGATTGGCAGACATATGGAACTACATCTGGGCAACATTATAGTGCCTGATTCTCACAATAATTTCAAGATGTCAAAAATTACTTAATACTTCATTCTAAAAAGCTGTTTTAGAGTAACCACTATGTTCAGAGTGGGAAACCAGGACATATCACCCTGCTAAGCTTATATTTTATATTGTGTGTGAGGCACAAGGGGAGGTAGAGCGAATGAGAGGTTTGGGGTGTCCTAGAAGCATGTTGTTAACAGGGGTGGGGGGAGTGAGATTAAGCCCGTACATACTAAGTCTGTCTTTGACCCTTTATTGCGTCCATCTGACTGCTATCACCACTTTCTGTTCCTATGAATGTTGTCATTGATCTTATACTTTCAAAGGAAGAATAAAAGCATATGTAATGCCTTTCTTATTCTCTTCATCTGTGCAGTCACTTTTTGGTTTTGCAGAATTTTGCCTCTTGATTGAGATCATATAAGCCCTGTGCATCTAATAATTACTTCTCCCACTCAAATTCTTCATGTGGCCACCACTGGCCTTTGCTCTACAGAACCGCTAGGAAAGAAAAAGAAAAGTGGGGAAGGAGACACAGAACACAGGGAGGCAGAAATGCTGTCAAAACTGATCTTAATTTTTTACATCTCTTTGCCAAAATGTAAAGATGTTACAGAATTTTGATGTCAAATAGTATTGAAATTAAATTCTCATTTTAATGTGCAGATAAGGTAACAAGAATATTTCATTTATAGAAGCAGGCACTGTAGAAATTAATAAAATTCCATTTTTGCAAAGAGAATTTCCCACACTGTGCCAGGCACAATTGTTTTTGGTTTTTCAAGGTTAATCTATGGGTATTCTCCTTTATTGAAGTATTTATTACCTCAAATGGTGAATTCTATTGTGGCAAATTTGTAGCCTTCTGTCTCTGCTAAATCTTCATAAGTTTAATTAGGTGAGGTTCTATCTTATTAATTCCATTGACTACCCCTCTTCCATGAAAGACTGATAAACCAAATTTCTCACAAATACATTTGCTTTCTGAAGTATCAATAGTAGAAAGAAAAACACAACATCCAGGAAGGATAGAGGACTGTACACTTATTTCAGTTATCTATTATCTATGATCACTGCTTTTAATTTAAAATTGGTTTAAGCAGTATAAGAAAGCTTGAATTTTCTTGTGTTCTTGGAGTCCTGTGTGAAGGGACATTACATGTGGAAATTGCCTGTTGCAACCTGGTTAAATAGTCTGTGTGCTTAAACAGCTGTCACTGTTTTATGGGAAAAAATATTCAAACTCTTTTCCGTCAGATTTTGAATTACACAGTTCATTATCACTAGCTACAGTCAACCTTCTATGTAATGGTGCATCAGAGCTTCTTACTCCTAGCTAACTGTAGCTTATTACCCATTGATCAGCTTCCCTCAACCCTCCCTCCACCCCACTATTCACATCTTCTGATAATACTCATTCTATGGCATAAACTTTCTATGCATTTCCCATATGAGGCACATCATTTGGTACTTGTATTTCTGTCCTTGGCTTACTTCAGTTAGTATGATTATAAGTTCCATCTAAGTTTTCTTGAATGACAGGATTTATCCTTTTTATGCTGAATACTATTTCATCATGTTATATGTACCACGATTTCTTTATTCATTCATTGGCTGATAAGACTTAGCTTACTTACTTCCATGGCTCAGCTCTGGTGAGTAGTGTTGTTATAGGCAGCTGAGTTAGATAGAAATATTATAGGCAGACAGACAGGGCCAGGCCTTCGAAGGAGCCAGCAGACCTGTGGGCCAGACCTCAAGACAAAAGGTGCTAAACAAATGCACCCACTTATCTCCCTAGGTGTAAAACATAGGGATTGATATTCTAAATAAGTAACAACCACCTTCTAAAAAGCCAGGAAGAGTCACTAGCCTGACCCCCACAGGAAAATCCCCTGATCTGTATTCACGCCTGCTTGCTATGTGACTCTCTTCCCCATTTGATCTCAGTCCACTCAGTCTTACCTGGACAATTAAGCCTGTAATCTTATTGGTGGACCATAGTGTTGTCCATTTCCGCTACCTTGGACCCTCCTCACCTCATGGTTTTTCCCTATAAAGTCCCTGGAAAAGACAGAGTCGGGGGCAACCCACTCGGGCCCCCCTTCTGTCCCCCTCTTGGACAGAAGCTTTCTTTCTCTCAATAAATATATTCTGCTCTTAACCTCCGTTGTTCCTAAAATTCATTCTTTGGTTTTAGAGAACACGAACTCGTCTGATATCATTCAGGTTGGGAGATTTATTTTCCTGTACCAGTGTTACAGTCACCAGGAGTGGCGATGTCTCTGGAGCACACTGATTTCACTTCCATTATGTATATCCAGTCGTGGGTTTGCAGGATTCCAATACTTCTATTTTTATTTATGTAAAAAACTTGAAGAGTCTCCATGTTGTTTATCATGACTCTGCTAATTTACATTCCCACCAGTGGGTACCAGGGTTCCCATCTTTCTTTTTTTTTTTCTCCTTGTTCTTTTTCTTTTTGCTAATGGCTACTCTAACTGGAAAGAAGTGATTATTCCTTCCGGTATTGATTTCTATTTTCCCACTGATTAGTGACTCAGCATTTTGCCCCCTGTGAACATGTCAGACATTTGAATGTCTTTCTTTGGGAGCTCTACTACTGTAAACAGCAGTTAGTCTTTATTTTATCTAAAAGACTTGCTTAGTCTACGAAAAAATGACACAAAATTTAAATTTCTTCTTATAGATAATTTATGTGTGTAGTGGGAGGAGTTTATTTTAAATACAAAAAAGATCCCCAACTTTATATCTTGTTTACTAAACAATTTGACACCAATATATCCGAAATATATTTTATTCTTCTATGATTCTTTCCAAAAAAGCTTCAAAAATGGCTTAAAATGCTTTTGCGGTTTTCAGCAGCGCTTCATTGCATCAGAGCATTTCATGATTATTAACAGAACAATGTATATGAAAGAGGTTGTGTTCCCTTACTTACATGACAAATTAAAAACAATTTCTAGGACTTGATTTTAAGACTATAGCTCTAAAGGTATAAGAATTGGAAAGCTTGGCATTTTTTATAATGGTCCACAGGTCAAATGAATTTGACCCTTTCTGTAGTCCGTTGCACTGGGTGGCCATTTATCTCGGATGCCAGGATTCTGTATTTCTAGGTGATAATGCTAAATAAATGTAGAGTCACATTCAGGACTTTAATTTTAAGGTATTTTTAAAGAAAAAGATTAGTTTGAACTCTAACTTCTCTGTAGATATAGGGGAAGAATAATAAATTTTTGAACCTCATTTGTAGGATGTTTTATTTTGCAGACTTTTACATTCCAAGTAAAATCTTAGCATAATAGATCACAAAACTGCACCATGTTCAATTCTTATGTTTTAACTTACACTTCAACCCATAAAAGCCTTTAATAAAAGGTGTATACAAATTTTGTTCCTGTAAAATTTGCACCATATTTTATTATAATTATTAGTACATATTAACTGTAAAAACTAATGCATCTTCATCTTGACGTTTTTACAGGTACACCTAATTGTTAGGTTTGCTGTGTGAGAGAGACAGAACAAAGGCAAAGAAAGACTTTATTGCCAGGCACGGAGGGATGCTAAAGAGACACAAGGGTCCTCTGGAGGAGGAAGTTGGCAAACAAAGTATTGTGCTAGGCAGGGGTGGAGTTGGTGGCTTCAGTTTACAGGCTCTGACTGGGAAGGGTGGACGCATATGTGCAAAGGAAGTGGGAGCTGGCCGTGGTGGTGCACGCCTGTGATCCCAGCACTCCAGAGGCTGAGGCAGGAGGACAGTCACAAGTTCAAGACCAGCCTAGCTACAAAGAGAGCTCAAGGCCAGCCTGAACTGTATAGTGAGACTCAGTCTCAAAAAGACAAAAAAAAAAAGAAAAGCAAATAGGAAGTAGGGTCAGGTGGGGAGAAGAAGAAGCCGGAAGTCAGTCAACGCCGGACATGTTGTCATTTTTTGGCCCCATGCCATGCTGGATCGCAGCCATGATGGCTTGGCAGAATTTGGTGTGGGCGGGAACCCATCAGTAACGGGTTTTGATCAGATATGAATCCTCCATACACTCTTGTCTTACCTTCTACTTCCTGTTTTTACTTATTCTCTTCCTTTTCCCTAAGAGTCCTGCTTCCAAATTCACATCAGGTTACTCTAGAATTCACAATAAGGTAAAACATGTGAAAGACACTTCTGAGTCTTGTTTTACTTCAAATGATAATCCCTAGCTTCATGTTTCATACATTTTCCTGAATAATTCTCCTATATATATATATATATATATATATATATATATATCACAGTTTCTTACTTTCTTTATTCATTTATCTGCTGATGGAAATCCATGCTAAAGGGGAAATTTACTTCAGTTGACCTAATACAAAAGGAAAATACTTCAGAAATAAAAGAGATGGTGAAATGAAATTTAAATGCCCAGATGCTTCGATTTTATTTAAAGACTTAATATGATAAAATTATATGTCAACATGTGACACCTAAATAACTGTCAGCTTGAGGAAGAAACACCCAGGTCTATTGCATTGGCATAATTCTGTGTGTGCTGAGGGAATTCACTAAGGACAGAAGTCCTCACCTTGGGCGCCTTCTTGCCTGAATTATACAAAGGGGAAGCAAAAGGGGAACTCTCGCTTCTGGTTCTGCGGTGGAGCCCCAGGCTTCACCTTCACTTTGGACATCATCTCTTGGATCCCAGCACAGAATCTTCAGCCTCCAGCACAGACCCTCCCACCTTCTAGTGCACACTTTTTAGTCTTCCACTGGAGACCCTTTGACCTGCTAATGTGGACTTCTATGGGATACCACCCTGACTTCCAGTCCTCTGACCGGATCCTTTGAATCTTTAACATGCAGGCAACCCCTTCATACTGGTACATGTCTGATTCTATAGGTAGCCATTGTAGATCAATCTTCCAAATTCTTATGCATTTTGTATATATTGTATTAACTCTATTTCTCTAATAAACACTAACTGATGCAGATTTTGATACTGACAGTGACTCTAGAGAAACAGAATTATGTTTGTTTCATTGTTTTTTTTGTACCAGGAATCGAACTCATGACCTCAGGCTTGTCAGATGAGCACTTATGCCACTGAGCTATATCCCCAGCCTAAAAAAATAGAATTGCAAAGATGTAATTCTTTAATGCCTTTGCGGGATCCTAGAGTTGGCTCTATAATTTAATGAGACCTAAAGAGGTCATGGTCTCTTCTCCTAATTCTGTGGGGGACACTCGCAGTCCTTGCTGTGAAGTGTTTAAAGTAATATGCAATGTAGATTTATTTTGTTGTCCTAATTCACCACTGGTAACATGTAAGGAAGTTGGTTACCCCTAGACCACACTGAGTTTGCTGATACGGTCCCATTAAGCAGAGATTCTCAATTTAATATTGCAGCTTGTAGAGGAAAGAAAGGTGTGAATAGTTTGTTCAGCTGGTTGGAGAAGTGTAGATCAAAAGATGGCCAATGTGAATGAGCTACAGTTGCCTGATTCTCCATGTTTTACTGTTGAGGAGGGGATTCACATGCTCAGGCTTAGCGGATTTGTCATGTCAAATCTGACCCACACACTGAGGTGCTCTTTATACCTTCAGAAGCAGATCTGTGAAGGGAGCACCTGCATTCCAGAAGAGCCTGTCACTGCTCTACATGATATAGTGGAGAACTGTGGCTTTTCAATTGGGAGATTGAACAGAGATGAGTTTGATTGGACCCTAGAGTGTCATGCATCAAGTGGCAGTGCTTATTCACCAAAGGCAAGTTACACACACTTACCACACTGGACAGCGAAAGCAGAACAACACTCAGGATGGTCTGACACCTGTAACCCTATGGCACCTACCAGTTAGCCATGGTGTCATCAAAAGGGAAATACACGGAAAGTGTATGCATTTTTTTTACTAGATTTATAAAATTAGAAATATTTAAAAACATATGAATAGAAATCTACTTCAAGTTGCAGTAACAGGAAATCACAGACCCTCAACTAATTCCAAGATGAGACAGTTGAAAGACCCAGAATCCCTTGAACAAAGGGGAAGCCAGGCCCTTTAGGGAAGAACCTGGTGCACCACCAAGTATTTACTGTCAATCTTTCTCCCATCTTATCCCAAAGAGACCTATGTCCTTTTGCTTAAGTAACCCTACATTAAGTGAAAGGAGTCCTTTTGGGGACTACTGGTCACTGGTTCTGGCCTAATACTGATTCCAGGGTATCACAAAGGTCACTGTGTCCCTCCAATAAGTGTAGGGGCCTATTGCAATCAGGTGGTCCATGGAGTTTTAGCAAATGTGTACTCACAGTGCACACAGTAGGTATTTGAATCCATCCTGTAGTCATTTCACCTGTTCCAGAATATATAACAGGGATAGATATACTTAGTCCTTAGCAGAATCCTCACATTGGTTCCTTAACCTGTCATGGGAGGGCTATTATGGTTGGAAGGACCAAAAAGAAACCATTAGAGGTGCCTTTCCCTGGTAAAATAGTACATCAGAAACTGCATCATATTCCTGGATGGATTTTAGAGGTTAGCGCCACTATCAAAGACCTGATGGATGAGGGGTGGTGGTTCCTACCCTAACTCCATTTAATTCTCCTACTTGGCTCACACAGAAGAGGTGGGTCTTGGAGAATATGGTAGGGTACCATATGCTGAATCCCGTGGTGACTCAGATTGCAGCTGCTGTATCAGATGAGGTTTCCTTGCTGGAGCTGAGTAACACATCATCTGGCACTTAGTGTACAGCTATTGATTTGATACATTACTTCTTCTCCACACCTATCCATAAAGCCCATCAGAAACATTCTCCATTCCACTGCACAGTTCAGAAATACACCTTCACTGTCTTACCTCAAGGCTACAGTAGCTCTCAAGCCCAGTGTCACAGCTTACTTGACAGGGACCTGGATCACCTTTCTGTCTCACAAGGTAGCACATTGGTCCATTATGTTGATGATATTATGCTGATTGGACCAAGAGAACAGCAGGTAGCAACCATTCTGGATGTGTGAGTCAAGTGTGTGAGATCCAGAAGATGGGAAATAAATTGAACCAAAATTTAAGCTACTTCTACCTCGGTGAAATTTCTAGGAGTGATGTGGGGCATGTAGAAATATTTTTCCTAAGGTAAAATATAAGTTGTTACATCTGGATTCCCCTATTATAAATGGAAGTACAATGCCTAGTAGGACTATTTGGACTCTAATGGAAACTCAATCTGCACTTTGACATTTTACCCCATTTACCATGTAACTCAGAATGCTGCTAGTTTTGAGTGGGAATTAAATGAGAAAAGGCTTTGCAATAGGTCCAGGCTGCTGGGTAGGCTGCTCTGTCACTGGGGCCATCTGATCCAGCAGATCCAATGATGATTGAAGTTTCAGTGGCAAATATAGATTTTCTTTGGAGTCCCCAGCAAACCCCCATAGGTGAATTGCACTAGAGCCTTTTAGGATTTTGGAGCAAGACTCTACAATCACCTGGAGATAAGTACTTTCACTTTGAAAAATAACTCTTGGCCTGCTACTGGGCCTTAATGGAAAATGGACACTTGACCCGGTGTTACCAGGTTACTATTGGAACTAGATTGCCTATCATGAGCTAGGCATTCTGTAATCTACCACGTCATAATGTTGGATGTACACAGCAACAATCTATTGCTAACTGGGGATGGTATGCATGTGACGAAGACAGAACAGATCCAGAAGGTACAAGTAGGTCATGTGAGTCTCATGCTTTTCACCTTGCCCAGACGCTCATGCTTCTACTTCTGCTACACTGGTTTGTGTTTCCCCCCATGCATTACTTAGGGTATATATAGTATGATCAGCTATCAAAGGAAGAGAAGGCTATGGGGTGGTTTACAAATAGTTCTGTACATATGTACCACCACTCAAAAGTGTACATTACACCCTTTCCAGGACAGCCCTGAAGGACAGTGGCAAAGGAAAATCTTCACAGTGGCCAGGACTTCCTGCAGTGCCCCTGGTAGTACATTTTCCCTGGAAGGAGGAGAGGCCAGATGTGAAAATGTATACTGATTCACGGGCTGTAGCAAATGGTCTTGTTGGACAGTCAGAAACTTGAGGAATAGGACTA
The DNA here is from genome assembly GCA_004027595.1 of Dinomys branickii. Taxonomy (NCBI): domain Eukaryota; kingdom Metazoa; phylum Chordata; class Mammalia; order Rodentia; family Dinomyidae; genus Dinomys; species Dinomys branickii. The sequence continues at coordinate 143,134 of PVLD010003021.1, forward strand.
GAAAGTTGTTAACAAAGATATGTGGGGAAGAGGTATGCAGATAGGCCTGTCTGTAGGGGAGAAGGGTGTAAAATGTTTATATCCCATGTAAAGACTCACCAAAGAGTGACCTCAGCAGAAGAAGAATTGAACAATCAGGTGAATAAGATGACCTGTGCTGTAGATAGTGTTAATCCTCCTTCTTCTGCAGCCTTGTCTTTGCCCAGTCTGCTCATGACCAGAGTGGCCATGGTGGCAGAGATGGAGATTATGGGCTCAGCAGCACGGACTCCCACTCACCAATGGTGATCTGGCTACAGCCACTGCTGAATGCCCAGTATGCCAGCAGCAGAAATAAACACTGAGTCTGCGATATAGCACTATTCCCTGGGGTGATCACTGGCAGCCTGGTGGCAGTTGGTTATATTGGACCACATCTATCATGAAAAACACCACTCTTTGTCCTCACTGGCATAGGCACTCATTCTGGGCATAGATCTGCCTTCCCTGCACATAATGCTTCTGCCAAGACCACCATCATGGACTCACAGAACCCTTATTCACCATCATGAAAAGCCACACAACACCACTTCTGACCAAGGAGCACATTTTATGGCCAAAGAAGGGAGCAATGGGCTCATGTTTTTGGTATTCATTGGCCTTACCACATTCCTCACCATCTAGAAGTGGCTGGGTGGATAGAAAGGCAGAAAGGCCTTTTGAAGGCACAATTATACCACCAGCTAAGCAGCATGAGTTTTCTAGGGTGGGCCAAAGTTTTTCAAAAGACTGTATATGCATTGAATCAGTGTCCACTACATGTTACTGTGTCTCCATAGCCAGTATTCACTGGTCCAAGAATTAAGGGGTGGACATGGGGATAGTACCACTCACCAGCACACCTAAAGATCCACTAGCAAAATGTTTTCTTCCTGATCCCATGACTTTATGCACTCTTGGCTTAGGAGTCTTTGTCCCAGAGGGAGGAATCCTTGTATCAGAAAGTGCAACAATAATACCACTGAACTGAAGGCTAAGACTTTCCTCTGGTCACTTTGGTCTCTTTATGTCTTTGAGGAAACAACCTGAAAAAGAAGTTACTGGGTTGGCTGGAGTAACTGACCCAGACCATCAAGAGGAAATTAGACTGTTACTCCAAAACGGAGGAAAGGAAGAACATATATAGAGTGCAGGAGATGTCCTAGGACACCTCCTCATATTACCATGCGGTGGTATTAAAATCAAGGGAAACTGCAACAACCTAATCCAGGCAGAAAGACAAATGACCCAGAACCTTCAAGAATGACGGTATGTGTCACTGCACCAGAGAAAGAACCATAAGCTGCTGAGGCACTTTCTGAAGGTTAAGGGTCTACTGCATGGCTGGTAGAAGAAGGTAGTTCTAAATGCCACCTTTGGCCCCATGATCAGCTACAGACATGAGGATTATAATTGTAATAATGCTCTCTGAATGTGCTTCTTATGTAACCTAATTTTGATAGACTTATTATTGGTCCTTAACATTGTTAAACCTGTGTTATAATATTTAAGTTATGAAGTGTGAGTAGTAAGCACTACGCAAAGAAAAATTCCCTTCTATTCTGGGCAGGAAGTTAGTGCATTTCCATTTGTACATCAGATATTTATAACATGTCAGGTGAAATTTTAAACTTGTCTTTATATCCGGAGACTGTGTTTTAAAGAAATGTGTCTGGTTTTCAAGTTGATATGGGATGGATTGTGATAGCTAATTGATTGTGTCAACTAGAGTAAGGAAAACCCAACTATATTGGATCAGCATAGTTCTGAGCGTGGCTTAGGGAACTCACTGATGACAGGTGACCCACCCTCGGGTGGCTTGTCACCTGAATGGTATAAAGGAAGAGTCATTTCTGTCTTCACCTTCACTGTGGACATTGTCTCCTACCTTCCAGTGCACTCTATAATCTTCCAGTGCAGACTTTTCAGCCTTCAATTGATACTTTCAGACAAAAACTATATAACTTTCATTATGAAATTAATGCTAAATATTAATTTTCCTACATGACTAGCAGTGACATGGAAATTGGTCAATAACAAAACACATGATAATACAGCCTCACCAAGCAATTCCAACCTGATTTGTGACATTCATTATTGCTCATTTTGTGGCATATTAAACAAATTTACATTTGCCAAATGTACAGTTTTTCAAAGATGCAACACTGAAATACATCATACCTGTGGCTTTTAGGCTAAAATTATTGATGATGATAAACTTTTGAACTCAAATATATGGCTTCTCCACTTATTTTGCAACTATTTATGATAAAGTATACATGCCAATAGAACACAAGACATCTAGCCAAAAGATGAAAATACTCACCCAAGTCTTATGTAAAAGTGCTCAAACAATATTCAGTCCAAACAATGGCACAAAAATACATCTACGGTGAGGGAATTCTTCTTCAGTGACTTTATGTTGAACGATTGTGTATTTAGATAAGTTTCTTCATGTCACTTAATGTAATGATCCACACGGCTGTTAAGCTGTTGTGTTTCTCTTGGTATCAAGTTTTCTCTATAAAACTTTATAATTGTTATCTGTTAACATTATATAGGAATTCAATTTCTAGGACACCACGACTGCTAAAAAAATAACACTCCCTTATCAATCTCTCAGTACTGCCCTGATTTGTCCTACACGGTGGAGGCTGCAGATAATTGACCTTATTCTTAATGGAAATGATGAGATGTCCTTTCATATGTTCAAACATTTACAAAACTTTTCAATAAAACATGTTAAAGATGGTTTGGTCTCACGTTTTTCTGTGATGATATTGCCTTGCAAATTAAAACAGATAAGGGCCCTGTCTATGTAGCTAGTTCCCTATACATATTCCTGCAATCTGGTGTGTTGAACCCAGAATCCTCTGTCCCATGAGACAGGCCCCTGAAAGTGAGTCCGTGAGCACCTCAAACCCAAATTATTAAAAACAAATGAGAATGTGCTGGAAAGACTTTAATAAAATTTTAACTTTTAAATGATGATTCAGAAGGTCTCAAAGCTGTACAGAGGAGCAACCTCACCACTCAAGCTGAGCAGATGGTGTAAGGCACAAGAATTTCCTTCTCTTTTGAAAACTTATTACAAAGTTACTTTCAACTCCAAAATTAAAAAGGTGAAAAGGCTCCTTATCTTTCTGAGTTTAATGGCAAATATACCTCAAGAAAGTGTCTTGGATAGATGGGGTCATTGTTTTAGTTCATGGCCAAGAAATTTTGATTATGCATAGTAACTAAATCCACCAATAGCAGTAACTGTATTCTTTTCCAGCACCAAGGACATATGATTTTTAATATTTCTCAATTAAACATTATCTATATTATGGTACTCAGATGAGTCAAAGTTCTTCTCGGAAGCAATCTCACAAGAAAATGGATGGGAAATTCAGACTTTGAAAAAATTAGCTAAACGCTTGAACATGTTAGACAAGAAAATTTTCTGAACATTCTAATTGCAGCTACTATGTGGCAGTTACAGCAACAAATGCTACAATTTCCTCAGCTCATTCCACTCAATCTACTCAAACTATGAATAGATATTTCCAAAATATTACTCTGAAGTACTAACTCAAGCCAACATTGATAAAGAAATTTCACAGTGACTTCATACCCTTGAGGTGACAGTTGACTGGTTTAATAAGCAGCAATAAGCTCTGAGGATATAAAGTCACTTAGTTGTAACAGTCACCATTCTTTGTTTGCCACAATTATCCCATTTAGCCATTCAGAGTCCTAAGAGAAAGTCAAATACCCTCCCCATGGTGCTTTGCATAGAACTTGACAGAGATATTACTAATTTTCAGGGTCAACTGCAAGTCCAACTTTATGAATTACAGACAGAAGCTCACAATTTTACCTTAAATCACCTTAATGATATTGGTTTCTGGTACAAGCCTCCAAATTGGTTTCCCAACCTCAACCTTCACATTTGGATTCTTATTACTGTTGGAATTACCTTTTTATTCTGTTTTCTTACAGTCCTCATGCCATTTACATCAAGCCCAATACCTGTCTACACTGTATTTCTCTCTTCCTCCCCATCTGAGCACCTGTAAAACAAGAAAAAGGGGAAACTGCTGGGGACTTTGCCAAGGAGTGAATGTTCAGACTGAAAGCACAGTCTCTGCGAGGAATGGATGGTTAAATAAGAAGTTTACATCAGTGAAATGTGTGGTGTCTGGGCATTTTTCTTACACTTTCCCCAAGAAAACTTCCTACCCTTGGGATAGTTCCTTTCTAAAATGTTTTTCTTCTACTTTTTCTCTTGCTTTAATAGTCTAGATAAAACCCTGATATCTCTTAGCTTCAGGGCTACTCCTGTGAGTCTTCCTTACTCTGAGTGCTCTCAGTTGAGTAGCCCCTCTGGTCCTCTCAGTGATTAAACTGAGTCTCATACCAATTAACTTTTCATTCTACAAACCACCATGCTCACACACTGCAGCATCCCTATTTTTACCTTTTGGAATGGGAATGTTTATCTTGTGTCATTGTATATTGCAGATATTTAACTTTCTTTTCATTTATACAAGGGCTCACAGCTAAGAGTTTGCCTTGAATCTCAGAGAAGAATTTGGACTTTGTTTCCTCTTCTTTGACCTTTCCAACACCTTCAGTCCTGGCTATCAGGGAATGAGCAGAATTACTCCACCATGATGGTTCTCCTTTGGAGTCAGATTACTGTATAGTGAACACTCTGAATTTGTGAGCCAAATAATCCTCTCTTCTTTTAAGTTGCAGGTGTCAAGTGGTTTGTCCTTGTGGTAGAAATGTTGAGCAACATAGCAAGATATTAGTAATTGCTCAAGTAAAGTGCTTATGTTTTTGAGAGTTATGCATCTGTTTGAAAAAAATGTTATAATATAAAAATAACTGTAATTTTTATAGTAGGAAGAATTAGTCTTTGACATAAACTTAGAAGATTTATCAATCTCAGTCACTACACTATGCTACTTCAGGACTATAGATGCTTTACTATCTTTGTGGCACCTTTAGATGATTTCTTATCTTAATCCATCAAGTTAGTAAAATTCATTCTTTGAAGAACACACTATGATTTTGGATATTAAAGATTATCACAACTCCTGGAGTGGGGTGAGGGGTATTCACATTCATCAGGAGAAGATGGTGATTCCAAAATTTTAGTAGAGTAAGGGCTACATGAATAAAATAAATAGAGACTACCAAAAAATGTCCATACCATGTGGCTTGAAGGATAACACATAATAAAATATTCTGTGGGATTAAATGCTTCTTGTGTTACACTGAATTAGAAATCTTAGAGCCCTGACATTTCTTTCTAGAGTCACACCTTGGTAAATGTTCCTAACAGTGTCATTTTTATTTTCCTTCACTCTAGTTTAACAAGTATTCCAGGTAAGCAGTTTTTCAGTGAGCCCTTCAGAAGTTTCTGCCTGTATTGACATTTTAAAACTATAGACCATTTGCTAAGGGTCATCATTACAAGAAACATAACCCAGCAGAGAAGCAGGAAAAGATGGACATTAGTGTATTCTCCTGTGTACTACTGGCTTTTGTAACTCACTCATATTGGTATAAATTCGTGGATTTTTATTTATACAAAGGGCACTAGTATAATAGTATCAGGTTTATTTTGTTGCACAAATACTTCCATATTTGACTAGTAAAAGGTATTTTTGGTTTCTTCTCTGTCACTTTGTGATACTCTAATTTTGTGTGGATATTTTTGAGTACTTCTTACTTACTGGAACTTTAAGATACTCCAGGTTCATTTTGTGTATTTACTCATTTCTAGAACCAGTTATTTGCTGAGCTATTGCTTGATGTTGCTTGAGATAAACAGACAAAGTTTGGTACAAATGACCTTTTAGCAATATTGTCTTCCAGCTGGGTATGGTGGAGCACATCTGTAATCCCAACACTTGGGAGGCTGAGACAGGAGGAACATTGCAAGCTCAAGACCAGCCTGGGCTACAAAATGAGCTCGAGGCCAGCCTGAACTGCATAGTAAGACCCTGTCTCAAAAAGGCAAAAAAAAAAAAAAAAAAAAGCAATATTGTCTTCCAATTCGTGAAAATGGAGTATGTCTACATTTATTTAAATCTCTAGTATAGTTAATTAGTATTTAGTAATTTCCTGTATATAGATTTTGCAAACGTTGTTAGTTTTACCTCTAAGAAGTTCTTGGATACTATTTAAATTGCATTTTAAATTTCAAATTCTAATTGCTGATTGTATGAATTAGGTAGGACTAAATTGTATATAGGAGTAAAATTAGATTTTAGACATTAACTTTATAATTTACAACCTCTGTAGAATTTCTTATCATATTCAAATTTGTACTTTAGAATTGTGGTATTTTGTGTGTGTATATATATTTTTCCACTTAATATATTTTTTAAAAGAAAGGAAGATTTACTATTTTATCATTCCATATTTTCCAATTTGTGTATTTATATATAGTTTTGTCTTATTTTTGCCCTAGCTAGTAGTTCCCCTACTTTGTCGACTAGCAGTTTTGAGGAAATAATTCCTTTTTCTGTTTCTAATCGTAAGGTAAAGTTTTAGTCCTTAGTAAGAACAGTGTTAGATGTAGTGTGTTCTTGTCAAGTTGAGAAATCTTTCAAATTTTCTAAGAGTCTTTTAAAAATAACAATGGATAGAGTTTTTAACTATCTCAGAGGCTGTTCTTCATTAATTATGTAATATATGTTTGTTCTTCTAACCTGTTGATTTTGTGTATTACATTGGTAATTTTAAAATGTTGGATTGGTCTTGCATCCAAAACTAAAACAAAGTGCTCATTGACTGTGGTGTACAATTGTTTTACATATTTTAATTTGATTTGATGATATTTTGTGGAGTGTTTTTGCAGCTATGCTTATCTATAGATTTTCTTTCTTGTGAAGTCTCCAGGTTTGGAGTTGCGTAATGCAGGCATCATAGAATGAGTTCATGCACCCCCTCTGCTATTATCTCCTTGAAAAGAAGGCTAGAGAATTGATACAATTTCATAATTCGATATTTGGTAATATTTGCCAGTAAATCAATCTGGTCACAGCAATTTCTTTTTTGAAAGTTTATTCATTCTTGATTCATTTCTTTAATAGATATATGGTATTTAATTTATCTGTATCTTATTAGTGAATTTTGCCAGTTTGTGTCTTTCAAGGCATTCAACTATTTCATCTAAAAAATCAAGATACCAGGGGCAGAAATTTGTGTAGTATTTTTATTGCCCTGAACTTGCAGTGAACCTCCTGCCTCAGCTTCCTAAGTGCTGAGATTACAAGTGTGTGCCACCATACTGGGTCTCTTTTCCAGTTCTGATACTCTTACAGAATGTGTTTCTTGTCAGCTTGAGGAGAATGCATATTCTGCTCCTGTCAATAGTTATTCAAATTTAAGTTGCAATTTCCAGTTGCAGATGCTATGTGACTTTCTGGGATACTTTATTCATGACTGTGTACATCAGAGGAGCGCTTACTGATTTTCAAATTTCTGATTTATTTGATTGGTAGAATAGGGGAATAGAAGATGCTAGAAATTTGAAAATCTTTCATGTCTTAAAAGAAAGTCATGTTTGAGGATTGTTCCTCCACTGGGAAGAGGGCAGGGCAAGAGGGTCTGACCTAATGGGTTCCAGCTGGGAAAAGACCAAGGCCAGAGTAGACCCTGCTGGGTGTGTGGTCTGAGCATCCTGACATTTTCCACCTACCCAAAAGGGAAGGTCCTCTCTCCCTCATTTAACTCAACTGTGAGTTTTCCACTGAAGCCAGAGGTCCATAAGCATCTCCTGCTACATCGCCTCATGGGCTGTCAGTCTGGAAGGCAGTCACTAAGTCCTACTGCGCCCAAGCCAGCAGGCCGGGTCCTGCCCATAGCCGTGCTGTGTCAGGAGACGCCCGGCAATCCCACGTTTCGCGCGTGTTGGGCGGGCCGCGCGGAGGGCCCCAAGTGCCGAGAGCGAGGAGGAAGATTTGCTTGGGTCCTAACGCCCTGAGAACATGGACAGCTCGAACCCTCCCGCCTCCCGAGCCGGCGCAGCTCTCCGGCGACTCCCAACAGAGATCGGCTCTCTGGCGGCGGCAACACCCAGCGGTCTCACCTTTCGTGCGCATCGGGCGGGCCGCGCAGAAAGCCCCAAAGGATAGACTGGCACCTTGGAACCTTCATGCCTGCAGGGACTCCAATAACTGGTGAGATATCGGCGCTCGCGACCAGATCACCGAGTGGGGGAGGAGATCCATCCCTATACCTGCAGGGAACCCTGGGAGGGTGGGGGAGCAGTCTTACACACCTCACCCA